>JAJHUR010091366.1:0-22990 GCA_027495735.1 Lutjanus campechanus
TCAGTAAAACAATGTACACATTTTAGATATAAATCTTAAATTTGCAGAATTTCTTCCATAGTCTTTTATTTATTTTGGGATGCAAATACAGTCTCCTGGGACCCATCTGTGGGTCACGACTCAGGAGTGACTGCTCCATGCAAAACACAGCAGAGATTGTTTGCTCTAAAATGTTCAGAAATCAGATTATAGTATTTTCGTTGCAGTCAGTAATGTATTAACAACCTTTCATGTAATAACTGCCAATAATGTCATAACGATTCTGAACCAGTAACATAATAACTTTGTGCACATAGTGTAATAAGTTTTTTATTATTAGCTTGGTAAAAAAAATATATATATAAAAAATGTAATACAGTAATTGAAGTGAAAATGTAATATTATATTGTAGTTATATCAAGTTTTATTTATTGGCTATAAAGTGTCACACTTCGATGACACTTACTCTTATTGTTGCTTCTTTCAACCACCTTTTCAAAGTTACTCAGAGTTTGGAGTCAAGGGTCGGGATCGGTCAGGTTTTTCAGCAGCTATTAAGCTACTAAGAGTTCTTTAACATGAATGATGATTCCAGCTTTCCGAAACATTTTTGTCAATTATATAACCTCCCCTACAACACTTCCCCTAAACATCTGATTGTGAAATGTCTCCATCCGTTTGTGTGTGTGTGTGTGTGTGTGTGTGTGTGTGTGTGTGTGTGTGTGTGTGTGTGTGGGTGGGTGGGTGTGTGGGTGTGTGTGTGTGTTCTGGCTGGATCACAATCCAGATGTTGCATGCTAGGACTACGATGATGGTCTTGGGACAGTCTGTTATTATGACACCACAGAAAATAACAACAGTAACGACAACATGATGGGGAATTTCAACATAATCTTGAGCCCAGTGTATAACATTTCACTTATGTTTTTGAAATTTATTTGATTTGTTGTCTGTTGATGAATCTGCAATGAAAATTGACATAGTGTTATTATTGAGTAAATATTAACACAGTGAAAAATGTAAAATAAATAATATTCTGGTTTGCATACATTAGACAAACAGCAATAATCTCCTCAGATGACCATTGCTAGGACACAATCTTTATTAAATGCAGATCATTTTTCCACAGTATCTCTATGATGTTCTTGCAGGGAAACGTTTGGGGATCTTATTTCATTTTCCAGGCATCGTGATGTGTGTAAATACCATGTAGTCATTTTCCTGCATCCACTCTGTTCCTCAGAAGACATAACTGCTGGCTCAGCAGAGTGACAAATCTGCTAAAGGGTCAGCTCAGTGAGGGATGGCTTTCCCAGCATTCAGTTTTACATTGAGCAATAAGGTAACATCCTCTGCCAACGGACATTGTGGATGTAAAAAAGGGAAATGATCACTCGGGTGCACACCCCACCCAACAGATTTTGCACGATTCTGACCAAAATGAAGATGTCACTATTTTATAGCATATAATTTTCATTTGTCAGATTGATTTGAGAGAATGGCATGACCAGACATGCACTTATTTCATATATTTGAAGTTATATTTCAGTGCATAGGGGAAAATTTGGATAACCAAAGTACTATTTTTTTTGCTTGCAAGTAGTTGCTATGGGACAACTAGTGCCAGTATGAAGACGCTGTGCCTATATCATGAAAACAGATGTAATAAATGCAACACTATATTTAGTAAGATGCAGAACACATTCACGCACATGTTCATGTAGAGCCTATAAAAGGTTTTCCATTGACATTTTGACAGCAATGTGTGTCCAGATCACCATATAGGTTAAAGTGCATTCCTTTACAGTAAAATATGGGTGACAAGTAATGTCTGACAAAAGTAAAACTGCCTTTTCTCTTTATGCACCCAAAATACTATAACCATAGAAGCACTCCCATATTTGAATACCTTTCAAGGCCTTTTACAAACTACCCTGAAGGAAACGTGTTGCTGTTTTACATAATCCTTCACCTGAGGTGGAATGTGATATGGATACAGTGGTGTGGCCTATATGCTTCTTTCTGTTATTATTTCCCCAGTTACTAACATTATTGCTTTATTTTTTATTTGAAAAGTAAATAGTCCTGCCAATCACAGCACAAATATAATACAAAGCTTCAATACGTTACTCTATGTCTTATGGAAGAAATTGCACCTCTGTTGTACTTATTTGGCTGTGAGATTACTAAATTCATTGTCAGCATTTGACCATGAAAAATAGTTTTATTTTTCTGATTTATTATTTATCCACCCACTTGCTATAGTTTTGTGTATGATTTTGTGAGTAGAATAAAGGGAACAACAACCAACATCTCATGACACAACTCTGTGTTGTGTAATGATCACTAAATTATATTGACCTTGTAAAAAATTCAAATTAGGCTACATTAGAAGGAATACAATGAACATTAAAATATACTCAAGTAGGCTAGTTGGTTTGAACAAAGGTCCAACCTCTTACTGGACAGATGGCCAATCATACTTTAGGATAATGGGGTGCCACTTCAGGTGCCACTTCAGATTTCAGGGCTGTCTCTCACCCCCTTTAGAAACACTCCTGCTAGTATCTCAATAAAATAAAATAAAATAAAATAAAATAAAATAAAATAAATTAAATCTAAGTGATTTATGATCATATAATAAAAGAGAATGTCAAGCATACTGGCTGGGAGCATATAAAACCTAATTTAAATACAATTAATATTGAATAGATGCTTACTGAGTTTCTTCTGAATTTCTGGCTTGAGTCCAGAGTGTGTTGGTTTTAAAAAAAAATGTATTGTATGTATGTAGCATGTGAGATCATATTTTATATGAAACTGCATGTTCTGCTGTCCGTCACCAAGGCTCCATGAAAGAAGAGATCTGGTATCTCAATGGGACCATCCTGGCTAAATAAAATAAAATAAAATAAAATAAAATAAAATAAAATAAGGCGAATACATCAAGGTGATATATGATCATATAATAAGCAAGAATGGAAGCATATTGTCTAGGAGCATATAAAACCTGATTTAAATACAATTAATGTTGAATAGATGGTTTTTAAGTACAAAAAAAAAGTTGAATTGAGTTCAGAGTGTTCTGATTGGCTGAGAGGAACAAGTGTACAACACGTAGGACTGACGTTAATTTACAAAGACGAATGATGTGGCAAAAATCAAAGGGCGAATAGAAAGAAGTAGTTCCAGTTTTACATTTGTTCTTATATATGTTTATGCTGAAGTCTTGTGCCGCTAGTTTAGATTGCACAGAGAATGTCAAATGCTATCAATTTATGAATGAAATAGTAATTATATACGCCATAATGCACTTTTAAAAAAGTGTGACAGCGTATCCATCCGCCTTATTGAGTGCACTTCCATTTCCGGGATGTTTTCTCTGCTGACCAACCTCCACCGCCATTGCAGGTCCAGGGAGTCGGTGTAGTGGCAGTCAGTCGTTAGCCAGGGGAAGCCCGCAAGTAAACAGTTTAGGGACGAATAAAAAAGTACCATCACACCGACAGTACGTTTCACACAAAGTTTAGAATTAATCAATTTGGCTTTAGACTAGAGGCTCCCTGGCTGTCCGGCTAGGATCTGAGAGAAGAAGAAGCCGTAGTTTGTTAGCATTAGAAGAAACCGGAGGAGAGTGAGAGAGGAACCGCCATGGCTCAGATCCTGCCTATTCGCTTTCAGGAGCACCTGCAGGTATGTGGATGAATGAATGGTTAAATTGTTAGCTAAAGTTTGTCTGTCAGTCTCAGTCGTGACGAGATTCTAAGTAGCTCCAGAGACTTTTCACACACAAGTTAAGGGTTGCTAACAAGCTAAGTTAGCTGTCGCGAGCTATGCTAACTAGCTTGGCAGGGTGGATGACGTTTATCTTAGTTAGCATCTAGCCTTCTTGCTAACAGTGTGACTACCCACCCTTGTTCATGACATTACTGACAAAAGTCTGCAGTACACAAACAGAAGCCAAATACATATTACTATTAAGTCGCAGTGATAAATGGTGTGTTAACGCAACCCAGTCCTGTGTAAAATTATCGACCATGAACACATTCTTAGAAAAAGTATTCATTTTCTCGGAGTACTCACTGCTTAGTGTTATAGTACAGATGATTACTGTCAATGCCGCGATAAGGATGAATGTTAAAACAACTACAAATAGTTAATTCATTATCTTATTGCGTGTAAGCTACTGGCATGAGTGAATCGCCCTCTGTACACCTGCCACCACACTGTAACGTGACAGCCGAATGAAAAGTGAAAATATTCTCTATTTGACAGTGCACTTATGTGTGTGACGTTGACAGATTAAAAATGTTGCATTGTCCTCTAACTTTGAACGTCATTTTTCGACCTCAGAAGGATATCACGTTAGTTGTTGAAATGGTCATGTGGTGTGTTGGCTTGTCTGATAGCTATCCCACTGCTCATGTTGAATGACTTTGCCAAAGTTGGCTGAGGCTCAAGCATTCACTGAGAATGACTTCTGTTTCTGTTGTCTCTGAGGCGCATTACTCCCTTTGATATATCAGTAGTAAAGCTGGTGTTACACATTTTTTTAATACTAGACAAACAGGTGTTTTCCTTGATTGTGCAGTTTATGTATTATCTGGACTGTGCTTGCGTCTTGGTTTAAATGGCCACACCTTTACTAGTGTATAACCCCAATAAAACTGCCAGTTGGTTATGTTGAGGAAGTGGAAATGTGCACGACTGTCCAAGCTTATGGATTCAGTCTGCACTAGTGCTGACTTTCAAGAGGTAATGAATAAATTATTTTGACTTTAGGTGTTTCAGTCAAGCATCAAATGAGAAATGTGATCTGTCTGCCTCTTGGCTTCAAGAAAATCATTTATTTAGTCAATCTTTTTATCTGTTTTCTAGCCTGGTCTGAACACAAAAAACTTTCGGCCTCACAGCCTTAGGTGTCTGTTCACTTTGGGCCTAAGTGGAGTCAATTTACCTGTGATCCAGGCTTTTCTTGATTATTCTCTTGTTTTCTTTTATTTGTAAGAAGCCCTGTCTTTGTTCTTAGCTATTTTTTAGTAATGTTTTGACACTGATCCCTGAAGAGAGGTCATAGGTCAAGGTTAGTACAGCTGGAGTTGATTGTGACTTCCAGTATCTTGTTCAGTGACAGCTCAACAGAGTGAATGTTTGAACCCACCCAGGCCTTCTGACCTTATTATGTCTTTCTACTACTGTGAGATAGTGAGGTTGAGTTCAAAGCAGGTGGATGCTGTCCTTAGTTTTTGTCATTTTTGTTGTTGATGACATTAATGCAAAATACATGTAAGAATTCCTCAAAAGTCACTTCACCAAAGTCACAGTGCTGCACAGCACTCTGTGTTATTGCTATCTTACTCAATGTGATAGCAGCTGATGAGTTAATACACAGGCCTATTACGAGAGATTGTATGGGGACTGAGCTTCACAAAGCTATGCAAAGGTCTTTTGTTCATACAGTTACAATGAAATTATTATGGATGGATTTTTGACTCCTTTGTTAAGTCCTCTTGATTGCATGAGTGGGAGTGAAAGGAGAGAGCAATACAGAAGTGAATTACTGTGGGTACCGTGTATTAAAATTGAACTAATATTTTATCTTTTGCCAAGGGAAAGGCTTGTGCAACAATGCCCCGAGTCTACATCTTTGCTCTGAATTATACTGGTAGATTCTGAATTTAACTATATTTCATTCAAGAAACCGGTATAATTCATATGTCACGTCTTGTCATTCATACTTGTTGTTCTACTTATATGTACATCTTTTGCATAATAATATAATAACTTGTTACATTTTATTCTGATTACTTACTGTACCACACTGTAGTTTATTTTCACAGTGATATGAGCCATCAGACTGACTGAAGTGTGCTTTCTCTGATTTGTGTCAGTGGCACATCACAAGGTCATTTTGTGTGACTGATCAACTCCCAAGGAATCTCCAGCACCTATCACTAATGCATGACCTGCATATGCTGTTTCATGCATGTTTCACAGCATACATCACTTGAGCAGATCATGCAGAATATTAGAGCTGGAAGATATGACCTGAAATCACGATGAAGTGTCACAGTTACCTCTGTAATTACACATGTCACTCATATTTTTGTATTAGCTCATTTCTGATTGATCTGTCCACTGTTATGAATTTAACTTAAACACTAGCTTCTCCCTGTGAAGTTTTACATATGGTTTTCTCAGCTTCTGTTGTCCATTAATCTCGTTGGCTGTCAGTTTGTCAGGGACTGCAAGATGCTAGCATGGCTCCTTACAGGACCATTCAGGGAGAAGAAAAGTAGTTATTCTAGGCCTATTGGTACAGTACAGTGCCAGAATCCTGGAGAGACCAACCTGAGCTCATCAGTTCATGGCTCTTGCTTTGGTGCTGTCATGATTTTGTACACATTTTTTACAACATGCAGGCTCAGCAAAGCAGGTTCAGATGCTACAGTTTTTTCACCAGGCCAAGTGTGTATATTGTGTATATTGCACCTCCTGTGTGAAAATGACAGAAAGCCATATTGCAATTTCAGTAAAATTTCAACTAATTGTGCAGCCCTGGTTGAACCTACATGATTACTGTGATTTTGATCACCGCTGCTGCCACCATTATTGCAACTCTGCAAACAAGATATCAACAGGGCCACTATTTTCAGTTTCCTCTACACAGGTAAAAGGTTCCATGTCATTTTTAAACTCATGCTTCAACAAGAACATAACTTTGAGAAACTTAAAACTTAACTCTGATTGCGGTGATAAATTCATAACCGTGCAATTGATTTCAACCAAATCTCTCATTTTGCACCAAGTCTTGTTAAACAACTCAAAGCACTCCTATTTCATACATACTTTAAGATGCTAGTACAAGTGGCTGTTGTGAGAAGTTTGTTAAACAGTATCATAGCAAATCTCCCCTGAAGCGGTCCATCTTTGTATGTGGATAACCACAGAGTAGTATCTGGGACTGAGATTTATTGTCTGTCAATTTTTTCATCCAGCTGTGGTGAAATTGTGATAAAACTCTCATATGAAGATACGTACATACTTATCAGTTGTCTAAATGATAACTTTTGTCTGTTGCCACATAAAGATTAATTTATATATGTCAAAATTAGTGCATGTTACAATCTCCAGGGATTGTAACACCCAGTCCTATTAATGAATCTGGTCAGATATGTCGAAATTAAGGTCATGCTAATTAATCATCTGTTATGTCTGCCTTTTTTCAAAATAAAGGGCTTACATTACATTTTTTTATAGGATTTTGATATTTCTAATTTGGATCTAGCATAGGGAGCTAATACACAGAGCCAGCTGTACATTGGCTTTGGCAACATAAAAGTAAGCATTTACATTGGCTTGCTCTCTCTGTCTCTGTTCATTCCACTCTCCCTCCCTCCCTCCCTCTCTCTCAAACTTTGCAGTTGTGTGTCATCTATCATCCGGTCAACTTGCATAGCTTGCGTTTTTATACATCATCCATTTATATAGTGTAGAGTATACTCCAGTTAAAGAGCTTTAATTGCACAAGACAGTGTCAAGCAAAATACTAGTAACTTAAAGCTTTTGTCACACAGCATAGTATTTTCACTACATTTGTCATGCATTTTACTGCGTGCACTTGCAAACTGAAAATATGTTAACATTAAAAGAAAGAATTAATGAGTGACGTTCAAATAGCAATAGCCAAACCCTTCTGCTCAGGAGTTTATCAGTGTTAGGTTTCTGACCAATTACCAATCTGTATCAATTTAAAATGTGTCCTCCATGCCCATCTGTACCTGGGAATTGGCTGCCTGAAGTAAGTAACAATGGCTCTTGAATCCAAGTAATGATGGCATGGTTCCCGTTCTGTGTTGACAAAGGCTTCCCTTACAAATAGTATTTAGTAAGTAGGGTTTTACAAGCCAGGTTTCCTTTGGTATGGAATAGGTATTGTTGATGATTTGTGGAGGGAAAAACAAATGCTTAATCTCATCAAATAATGTGTTAATTCAGCACAGTATTGAGCATGTGAGTCCATAATGACATGCTGCACTTTATTTACTGTCTTGGCAAATGTGGATGTTTTCTAAGTATACACAGTAATCTGTTATGTTTACGAAACATGTCATCAGTTACCTCTTACCCCATCATACATAGTTGTCCTCCATCTTCCGTCATCAAGGAAAGCCGTCATCATGTTAAACAAATTTTCCCAGAATGCTGGTATGGGGGAAAGGAATAAATAATTGTGATTGGTTGTCATGTTCATGCAGATGAATGTGTATAGTTTTGAATTAGACGTTGTTTGTCTGAGAAAGGATTCAGTTCCCTGAATATTTTGAAAAGACTGGACTTGTACCTGGATTGGCAGTAGTACTGTAACTCATTGCACTTAAAAATTCAGTTTTATTATCAGTGTTGTTTGACGGTAAATAGAATTTCTTTGCGGCACATACCTGTACCTACTGTTGTCTGGTGGGAAGGGCATGTCATGCTCTTTAAATACCACCTTACAAGGTTTGCATGTTGCACTTTGAACTGTGCTAGTAACTGACCAGCTGATATCTCGTGACAGGCTGTTGAGGATACAGATCTGCTGAACGCTTGACATTCTGCAGCACTGTATAAATGTAAGATAAAGTGTGCATTTGGGAGAACAAGGAAACTGCAGTCCCAAAACCACCTCAGCAGAACTGGCCTGGAGTGGAGATGGATGGGGTCCAGAAACACATGGATTCCTTCCTTCGAACCCACCAGCCCTTATCTAACAGTAAAGGCAGCCCTCTTGCTCCTCACCCCTGGGCTGGTCACATGTCCCCCACCAGTGTCACATGGTAGTGGAGGAGGCAGAACTGGGCAGGCCTGTTGTTTCAGTCCTGTTAGACAATGGGTCCCTGGTTTCCTGTTGTGGAGCACTGCAATGAAGTGCTGCAAGCCTCAGCACATTACATAGCACATCCTTCCCTGCCCTGCCTTGAACTTTACATGTGTGGGACACAGACACAGGCTTTTTTTCGCTGAGCAAGATGCTGCTTTCCTTTGAAGGAAGAGCAAACGGGTTAAATCAACAGATGGGACTCCCTTGGGGTCATTAGGAATAGTTCAAATCTACTTGCTGATTCATTATCTCTCTAAGATTTGGTAGCAACTATTAGTAACTAGGACTGTACAATATGGCAAAAAGAATCATATTGCAGTTATTATGACATTTTATTTATGATTAATGGAAATGATCATTTTTGCATCACAATTTCCTTTGGAAAAAAACTACAGAAAATCATGATGATATGACATTTGTTGGTGTCTGTACCAAACAAACATGTTTTCTTACTTCCGGGACACAAGATTTGTCGGCCAAGGCACCTCTGCCACACTACAGAACTTCATTATAAAGTTGTTCTGTCTCACATTTTTCCTTAATCAAAAAATTACAACTTCTGTGATTAGGATATTGCACTTGACCATATTGTGATTTTGATTAATTGTGCAGCCTTATCAGCAACCATCATCATGGAAATTTACTCAGTTTGACTAAACGTCCTTAAGAGAGAGTATAGTGTCCTCTGAACTGGATGTCTGGCTGCTATGGATCAGCTCACATGAGCAAGAGCTCCTTACCATGGCTGCATGATGTATGTGTTATTTGTATTGGTCTAGAGTTGCTTAGAAATACTGTTATTGATTTTGGGACCCATATCAAATGTGTGCATGATATATTGCACCAGTTGCTGTGAAGCTATCATAACAAGGGTCCACATGCAAATTGTTTCAGTTCCCTTAAATAGGAAAAAAAAAGGTCATAAATCAGGACAGGTACTAATAAATTTGCATTTTTTTTAGATTTTTGATTCTGAATGCATTAAGCCTTTTCACATATAAACAAACTAAAAATGTGGGGATGTTTATTATCTTGTTTTCCCATTAGTCTAAGATGTGCTTAGAATGAAGGTGATGTGTTTTGGTTCCTCTCAACTTTGCACTTGCTCACACTGTGAATGTTGCTGATAATAGCAAAGGAACCTGCCCTATGATCTGACCTCCTGCTGCCTCCTCAAAATGAAGGTTTATTGCTCAAGTTAATCCATCTATGACATATAGAGCAAGGTTGTGAGTGTTTGCATGCTCGTCCACTGTGCTTTTGCTGGTTACAAAGAGTATTGTTTCCACTGCTATATTCAGCAGTGTTGCTGTGTTACAGTGATTGATTTTATCTCTCATGGATTTTTTGAATTTCATTATGCAAACTTTGTTGTACAAAAGTTTCAATGAGGTCATTGTTTATCAGTAGTTGTGGCAAACCGTATGTTGAGTCATTCATTTGAGCGGTAGTAGATAAACTTATTAACTTGAGTCATTAGTGTAACTGCAGTAAATCACCAATAAAACATCAAATGAGATGCAAAGAAATGGCCCTCATTTCCTGACACTGTCTTGATAAAATTCCTGGGCACCTTGCTGGCTGTATTCTTTGTTGGTTGACATTTTCCTAGGAGATTTCAGTGAGACTCAGGCTCATTTGCATGGCAATTTTGCTGTCTCTGGTGCAAAAATATTGCCTTGCAGAGACATCAATGCAGGGCATGCTCAACCATAATATCATGTCATTGAAGACGTGGCTCTGAAAGTGATTAGAACAGAGTGAGCCAGAGAGGTGAAGTTAATGGTTTGTCAAGAGACTAATGATAGTAATACATAGTGTAGTGAATGAGTCACAGCCTCTTGCTGGCATTGTATTTCTGCCATTGCACTGGCCAGCTTGCCTGGTCTTGCAACATTAACCTTGAGGTGCTCAAGTAAATATATTCCTTATTCCTTCCTTTGACAGTGCTTTTTTTTCTCTCTATTAACAAACTTTGGACCACACGTCCTTTCAAAGTATTAGACATTTCCTCTTCTTTTTTTCATCAGTAATTCCTGAATAAACCGCCAAACAGGTTGTTGATCATCATGCTAGATTATACATGACACTTCCTTCTCCCTCTTCCCTTAAGATATGTTTACATGGACAATATTTCATCAATCTGATTTAAATCATTCTGATTAGAAATTCTAATTTAAGCCTGTAAGTGAACACAAAATAAAGTGATCTGATTTAGGGCTGCAACTAATCATTATTTTCATTGTCGAGTAATCTGTTGATTATTTTCTTGATTAATTTATTAGCTGTTTGGCCTGTAAAATATCAGAAAATGGTGAAAAATGTCGATTATTTTTCCCAAGGCCAAGGTGATGTCCTCAAATGTCTTGCCCAAAAGCCAAAGATAGTCAGTTTACTGTCATACAGGTATAAAGAAATCAGAAATTATTCACATTTGAGAAGCTGAAATCAGAGAATGTTGACTTTTTTTCTTAAAAAGTGACTCATACCAAATAAAACTATCAAAATAGTTGTCGATTAATTAATAATAGGTTAACTGATTAATTGTTGCAGCTTTAATCCTATTAAATGTGTTTATATGCCCCAAAGCATTAAAAAAAAAAAAATATTAATAGTTACGTTCTAACTTTTTGACACCCACTGAGGTGTTTACATTATTTGTGGATTATTAGGATCCGTGTAAACAGATTGCTGTCCTGTCTCTCTTGTGCTCTCCTCTCACTAACCTGTTGTTAATTAGCTACAGAAGGTTTTGGGCTAACATCTGCTCATCAAAGTTTGTGCTAACAGCTGAGCTGAAAGCAGCAGCACCACGGCCAGGACAGGCTAGACTAAATGACTAAAACGATTTTCCACATTGGTTGTAGCTCCACTGGTTTGACCTGCTTTCACCCAAATTCCTGCTCATTGATGTCACAGCAGCGTTAGCCCACAGCAGTGTTTTACTATAAGGTTTCCATAGCAAACTAGTCTGACAGACCAAACTGTGGTGCGGCCTGTCTTCAAGCAGTGAAACATCTGTCTGTGTTTGTTGTTCTTTATTCCAAGGAACAGAGGTAACATATTCATTGTGATTAGGCCATACTGCTCTTTCCTGTTTTACGAATGCTTTTCATTGTGAATGAAAGGGCTTCCTGCTGATCCCAGAATAGATGGCAGATGGTGAAGAGGGTGAGAGTGAGAGCATGTCAATCTGTCTGGAAAACTATTGTGTAATATTAGAGGGTAACCCTCCTCTTCCGCTTAATACGCAGACATACCTCAGTCTGATATACAGAGATTAGAGGGATGATTTAAAGAAAGTCAAATAATTCACACAATCTTACATCTTAGACCCACTACATGTGATCTCCTCATATTGTTACAAAAGAAGAGTTTGCTCTTGGTTTGCATTTTAAGTTTCAAGGAAGATCGCAGTTTTTATTGTGTTCTGATCACTCACATTGTTGCTGGTTTTCACCGAAAGCCAATGTATTCAGTGTCTAAATATATTATGTCTGTGGGACCTTTCCCTTTGTCTGGTGTTTGAATAAATGTTGCCTCAGTAAACAAGGCTTCCCTCCTGGACAATGGCAGCGATAAGAGGCATGGAAGCAGCGATGACGTTACTGAATGATGTCACCGTCCACAGTAATGAAAAAAACATGAAACAGTGAGGTGAAAGCTTGCTACAGGCCAGTTGTCAGTTCTTTCCTCATAGCTGGTAGTAACACTTGTTCTGTAAGGTCATTTATCGCAAAGTCATTGAGAGGGAACCAGGTTACATACTGGTGAAAGAATGTGGGTGGGGCAGGGCTGTGGGAGGGTGTGTCCTGTCATTGATAAAAGGTGTTCCCATTTCGTTGCGCAATTCTTGGAACTGTGGTTTGTGTTTGCTGATTAGAACTCAACCAGCAAATTGTGGACAGTGTAGCAACATTATACGTATCATTAGCAAGCCTTGAAGTGTACGCTTGCCACTAAACATAGATAAATTGTGGCTTTAGCTGGCAAGCCTTGTTGCCTCTTTGGCAGAAATCCATTTTGTGTTCATAAATCTAATCTTGATATTTAAAAATTTAAATTAAGGGGCACAATTTATTAGTGTGCTAACCTCTATACCTGGTAAATTATATCAGTTATTACTAATTGCCATTACATTACAAAACACAGGTCCTTATAATGATAATGTAAATTTAACATTTCCCTGTTCAGTTAATTCAGTTAATAAATAACATTTTTTTTTTTTTTTGACCATTTTTTGCCTTTATTGATAGGATAGCTGGAGAGTAGACAGGAAACAGGGCAGAGAGAGAGGGAATGACACGCAGCAAAGGGCCGAGGGCGGGAGTCGAACCAGCGGCCGCTGCAGAGGACTACAGCCTCAATACATGGGTCGGACGCTCTACCCACTGAGCTAAACGTCCACCCCTAATAAATAACATTTTAAATGAAATACTTTGGTGCTGCAGAGGTGGTCTGGTCAACACATCATTCTCTAGATTTCAGAAAACATCTTTGTGTAGTACAGGTCCCTGAAAAAATAACACACCATAATTGTTTTAATTTGTATTTCATTTAAAATGAGAATAATGATGTAAAAATGATCATTTCCTCTAATGTTGCAAATCATATCTCAATTGCAATATCAGACAAAACAATTGCAATTGGATATTTCTTCAAAACTGTTCAGCCCTAGTTTAGACAGACATTTTACTGCCAGCTGAATATTGTGAGACAAATACTGACAGCAAAGTATTTTCTTTGCTATGAATGTCCATGCTATGATTATGTCTGAATGTGCAGAAATAATTTAATCTGGTCAACTATGAGATATATCACATCAAAGTTGCAAATAATTGACCACAGAAATCTTGAAAAGATTTATCTATGCAGCCGCTGTGTCAGTTTGATCAGGAAATCACACTCCAAGTAGTTTTAGGGACCCTAATTATACAACATTTGTACAATTGTGTTGTATTGTTAACAGGTTGCGAAAGAAGAGGAAGTTGCCACAGCAAAACACGACCTATATGAAATGTTTTGGTAGTTTCATTTCCTTTACTACAGTGTTGCGATTTGCAGTTTGTTAGCAGGAAGACACTGAAGTTCTGTTTGTGCAATGATTGCATTTTGTCATTTGCCATTATTTGTTAAAATTCAGGTTGTAGTTTCAATTTAGAATTGTAACAATGATCAATGGTTTGTGCTTGCACCAGAGTCTTGACACCCCTGCCCCAAGCTGTTTTGGCCCTGCCCTCCATAGGTAGTGCTGTGTCAGGGTTTGTGTGAGGCAGGCAGGATGCCTTGTTTCCAGCCTTGGCAGTAAGCTGGGCTGCAGAGCTTGCTGGTGTTATGTGCTGCAAAGTATTTTACCTATAGCCTTAGGCTTTTGTTTTTATGCAGGTTAAACCTCTTTATGTCCTGTATCACATTGTTTGTTCTGCAGGGACACCATTAAGTCAGAGAAACTGAGGCAACACTGTGGAGTACTTATGTTGACTGATTGCGCCAGCATTAGGATTCAAATTAGTGTTTCATGTGATTTAGCTTAACATCATGATCCTTTATCCCAGGTGATTTGTCGGGACGTGTTATGGCAAAATTGTCTTAATGCCGTGATAGTGCTAGCCTGACAAACTGCATCTCAACCACATGCAGTAGGCCTAAGTTGCAATGAGTCAGACATTGATAATCTGCTAGTAGTCATATTGCAGTGAGACTACAGTGTTGTGTAATATGGTTGTAGTTTCCTCTTTGGCCCGTGCTTTGAGAACTTGGCGTTGGATTAGCCCTCCACCCAACCCAGCTCTCTAACCGTTGTGAACATTCGGCAGCTCCATGTGTCCAAAGAGCTGCTGCTCAGTGTCAGGCTGGGTGACCTCATAGGCTGGCTGTGGTTGTGCTCAGCAGCTGAGCAGAGAGTCTAAGCCTTCTTATTGGACAGTGTTGTTGTTGTTTGGTCAGCACCAGGAATTTTATCAAAGTGGCTGTTAAAAAACATTTTACTGTGCACAATTTTAACCAAATAACTCAGGCTTTTGAACCCAGTGACCCTCAGTGCAAAAAAACCCCTTACTTCCTGCTATCTGACATAGTACAAAGTTTTTTCTCTCTCTCCTTTTTTTTGCCACTTGGTTGCTTGCGCATCTCTTGGGAAATACTGCACTGTGAAATTAAAATGAACGAGAACCATCTCCTCTTAAATGGCAGCTTGGAGATCAGATAGATCTAGGTAGAAGATTATAATAATAATGATGTCACTGTTTTTCTTTGCAAATTCTATTTAACTGTTACCTTTTACAGACTATTTCTCTTCAATCTAATGTGCCCTCTACTTTTTTCCTTTTCTCATAGCTCCAAAACTTAGGGATCAATCCGGCCAACATAGGCTTCAGCACCCTCACCATGGAGTCGGATAAGTTCATCTGCATCCGGGAGAAGGTGGGAGAGCAGACTCAGGTGGTAATCATTGACATGGCGGACCCCAACACACCTATCCGCAGGCCCATCTCAGCCGACAGCGCCATCATGAATCCAGCCAGCAAGGTTATTGCACTTAAAGGTAAGGCAGTCTAGTGGTACTGCAGATACCACATTGCTCTAAATCAGTGTAGGAATTACGAGAGAACTGCATTATATTACTTGAGTGTTGAATTTTAACTAACCCCCTATAAGGGGCCTGCATCTTTCAGTTCTGACATGTTTGCTCAATATAGAGACATTATCCATTTAATGATTAAAAGTATTTATAAATTATTTTCATCTATTTATGTCCATACACATCCAGCTACTTTAGTTTTCTGCTGTGAAATAGTTTTTATTGGCCAACATGTATGTTTTTTCCAAACATTTGTCCTGTAAATATTCAAAATAGCATATTTTTGATTCTTTTTGTCCAGCATCCATGATTGCTTTGACTTTTTTGTTGTTTTTGTTTTTGTCTTTTCTATGTTCTTTATTTTTCTTTACTGCTTTCTTATCTGTTTGCAGACGGTGAGTTGAAATTTAACTACTTTGTTGTGGAAGTAAAATCCTGTTTTCAAGACTGTATTTATGGAATAGTCCCATTCAGTATTGCCATTATAAGTAAACACATGAAGCATACAGACTATATTGATTAAAGCTGATATAATTTCATCCTGCATTGTGTGCCATTGGCACTGGCCTAGCTAAATTAATGGCCTAGCTTTTAATATTTTTCTTATTTCTTTATCCATTTCTGGATAATTCTTCCTCATTTAGGCCATTGAAAATATTTCTTCGTAAACAGGATTTAGCTTTCACAGCCTTACAGCTTGCTGGCATTCCATCATTTTTTATTTCATGTATAAGTGATTTAGGACCTGTTTTACATGTGGTAATACTATGGGTACAATGATTTCATTTTAATTCACATTGCTTAATTTTCATTTGAAATCCATGTGTCTTCTTCCACCTGTGTGAAGTGTTAATTACCCAAACCTGTTGTTTCACTTGTTTCCCAGTTGTGTTTAATAAATATTCGTTCACTTAGCAGCTTTGGCAAACTTGTGGTTCTCTATACAAGGACCAAAGATTAGTGTTTCCTCCTATCAGTCAGCGTAAACTTATTGTGCTGACTGGCATTTGTGTGGGAAGTCTGATGGCATCTGATGGCTGCATCGATGTAATTTCATGTGTTCCTGATGGGACAGTAGTCCCAGATGAGGAGTGAATTGGGTCAGAAGATTTTGGATAATAACCGGTTAGGCTCACTTGTCAGGGCAAGAAAAGTAGAGTTAAGGAGTACTTGCTGTCCAGCAGTTCCAAGAGCCCAAACTCCTTGTGTGTCCATCTGTCTGTGTTCAGCTCTTGGCCGTGTTCCTATTCAACTATTAAAGCGATATTCCACTTTGTGAGAATAAGCCATTCAGTATGTACTCACCACTATGCCGATGTGAGGATGGGTGAAGGTCTTTCGTTCACAAAACAATCCTGGAGTTTTAGGAGAAACAGGGTAGCAGCCTCATCCAGTACAATGGCAGTGAATGGTGACCACGGATAAAACGTTAAAAAAAGAACACAAAACAAACACAAAATGTCTCCATCCTGCTTGTGTGGTGTAATCCAAGTGTCTGCGAGCTGCGATATTAAAAATTAACCGCAAAAGACGCCATTTACGCCATGTTTTTAGCAGAAATGTCAACTGTAGCATGTAGCCAGTAGGATGTAAACATGGCGCACGTGCAGAAGTCTCGAGAGATCGACGCCATGTACGCCACTGCCATTGTACTGGATGAGGCTGCAACCCTGTTTCTCCTAAAACTCCAGGATTGTTTTGTGAATTGAAGACCTTCACCCATCATCACATCGGCATAGTGGTGAGTACATACTGAATGGCTTATTCTCACAAAGTGGAATATCACTTTAAAATAACATTTTATGGGCCAAACAGCTTGTGTCTTAGGGTTTATGGCTAAACGAAGTGTGGTCACAGTTTTTATGCTATGAAATGAGTGGATGCTAAGGCCCTCTGGACCTTCAGGTTTCCTTGTAAAATTTCTATATTAATTTGACACTACCAAAATATTTACCCCAGCTCTTTTTATCTGTATAATTGTGTCAACTACTAAATAGGCTCGAAGGTGTTGATTTTAAGTAAATATACCTAGTGAACAATGTCGTTTTTGTTGGGTTGATGCCAGGGTCTTGTTGGTAAAAGAACTTTGCAGGTGTGACAATCTGCTGCCCTTGTCCTTCGAAATTTTATAGAGTTGTTGCACATTGCTGACAAACATGTGACTGACATAAGCAGGAGTGAGCTTTACAATAGTCCTATCTTTGCTGATTATGCTGGCTGTTTAATTGTTACACACAAGGCTGTTGGTTTTCAGGTTTTTTAGAAGAAGCAGATGGGTTTAAAGGGCTTTTCACCTTGATATTTCAGATTGATACAAAAATGATTGCCTCAGTGCTGAAAAGAAGAGGACACTGATCCCCACAATTTGTAGTAAATGGGGGCCTTTCATGATTAGGACAGCTCAGCAAATGTTTTCTGTAAAAAAAACAAAAAAAACAAAAAAACATGAGAAACATGATGATAAATGCATTTGAACATTGTTTTTGTAACGAAACCTGAAGATGATGAGTCCTACAAATACAAGCAATTTTTCAACAATGCACATTCCTTATTAGCCACAGCACAGGAGTCGTGTGATTACAGATGATGATGTGTTATGACTATGTGGAAGGACCAGTTACGGTAGCCAAGAGTGAACGGAGAGCTCCAGATCCATATTGCCTTAAGTTATATTACCTGTGTTTTCCTCACTTACTCACACACCGTAGGGTCAGCGTAGACCCTTTTCCATCTTTCTACCCCCACCGTCTTCCCTGCTCAGTGTACCATAATGATGCTTCTCAGCCGACCTTGTCATGTGACAGTGTCAAGTCTTAATCTTGTCATGTAACCATGTCTGAAGGATGGACACAATGTACACACACACACACACACACACACACACACACCTCCAATAGCTGATCATGATTCAATTAAAAATCTCTTCGCTTGCTCTTTGAAATTTGGCTGCTGCTGCAAGTGGTCCATTCACCACACTGCTTATCGTACTCTGATCCCATGGCTTAGTGATGGCAGAATGATCTTGACGGATGTGCTAACGCATTTGTCTTTGCTTTTTTTTCCTCACTTTGTTGATGAGTATTGAATAATGAGCAAACAAGGAAGTCACACTGCTATTTAATAAAGCTTTAGCTCACTAAATTAACCCTAACTAATAAACAAAAATGCAGGTGAGTGAACCTTTTTTAGTTTCTGATCTGTTTTGCAGACATCACCAAACATGTTTAATTTCAATTATAGACAATCAACTATAATCACTATTGGAAACCTTTCCTGCGACTCTTGTCCAAAGGTCTCTTACTTGCTTAAAATGTACCCTTCCCCCATATTTGTGCTTCTACGTACGTGTTTAACTGTCGTATTCCACTGTTATATATTTAACTCAGACGCAGATGTGTTTGCCTTTTTTGTGAGTTGTTTGTTTCTTGCTTTTACCTTCTGTCTGCTTCGTTTCTCTTGATTAAGGCTGTTCATTTAATGGGGCAGGCCACGTAGTCGGACATAACAATACAGTACATATGCTGAATTTATTTAAAAAAACTTTCCAGAGCTGTTGTCAGTTTAATTAAATACCGTGTGTATTAGTCTATCTTCTTAATTTATAATGAGAAGAACTATTCAGTCATTCACATTCTCACAGCCTATAAGAAGCACCTGTAACCTTTGTTGTCTCTTTAGTTTTGCTCACTGGATTGTTTAAGTTGATGCACATTGAATATAATGTTCCTATCCTACTCTTAGCTTATTCATTTACTTATAATTCTACATGCATCTGGCATTAGGCAGCTCTGTAGTTAGTTGTTTTGCCAATTCATAAAGTACCTATAGAGTTAAGAATAGAAAAATGTACCTGCTTGAAGTTCACATAATTGACACTGTGATGTGACACCTTGTGTAGCCTCTCAGGAGGCCGAAATTTAATTCACTTGCTCCTTTTTTGTATGCCAGTTGTCTCACTACACTTCAGATACAACACAATTTCCGACTACTGCATGTATGGCATCCCCTTTCTATCAGTCATGGTGTCGTTGCTTGATGAATTCTGTGCCATGACTACCAATATTTCAAATTTTAATCTTCCCTTTGTATTGAAATTTGGTGTGTTTCTTTTCCTATGATTGTATGTGTGGACACACTGTTGTCAGAAACTATAATGTTGTTCTGGGGCCTGGCTCCTGCCCCCTTTCTCCCCCTTCTAGCCGCCAAAACCCTTCAGATCTTCAACATTGAGATGAAGAGCAAGATGAAGGCGCACACCATGACGGACGATGTTACCTTCTGGAAGTGGATCTCCCTTAACACAGTTGCACTTGTGACTGATAATGCTGTCTACCACTGGAGCATGGAGGGTGACTCACAGCCTGTGAAAGTCTTTGACCGCCACTCCAGCCTGGCAGGCTGCCAGATCATCAACTACCGCACCGACGCAAAGCAGAAATGGCTCCTGCTCATTGGCATCTCAGCCCAGGTACGTTGCGCTCCTGTCTTCTTATTTTAATACCAAACATATAAAGTTAAGTTATGTGGAACTGTAATATCTGAAACACGCCTTCATCACAGAAAATATATGGTAGATAGCCTGTTTGCTTTCATAAGTAACCATAAATACAAAGTAGCTTTACCTTAAGCATTTATCACTTTGTTTTATAGATATTTATGTGTATTGTTTTGCCCTTTTCAGCAAAATCGGGTGGTGGGAGCCATGCAGCTCTACTCTGTTGACAGAAAAGTTTCTCAGCCCATTGAAGGCCATGCTGCCAGCTTTGCCCAGTTCAAGATGGAGGGCAACACAGAGGAGTCGACTTTGTTCTGTTTTGCTGTCAGAGGCCAGGCTGGAGGGAAGGTGACTGATGTTCAGGACATAAATAGAGGAAACATTTTAATGTCATTGGGATTTTGTAGTCTGTTTCTCACTTGTGTTTTCTCTCTTTCAACGCAGTTGCACATCATTGAAGTGGGAACCCCACCAACTGGCAACCAGCCATTTCCAAAGAAAGCAGTGGATGTGTTCTTCCCTCCAGAGGCCCAGAACGACTTCCCTGTGGCCATGCAGGTGTGGATTTGGCTCAGACTTGGACTGTCACCTTTTCAAAAAGTCAAATTCAAGCCACAGCCCATATAGGGTGTCCATATTACAATACAGTGTAGAACCCTCTGAGATGCTTTGGTGCTTGTAAATATCTGATCAGTACAGCTGTCTAAAGTGACAGCTCTATCTCAGACAAAGTGAAATCATTAGGCTTATAAAGCAAAATAGACTGTATAAATTTATGTGAGGTATTTTTTAATCAGTCTTTAATAATTTTTTTTTTTTTTTTTGACAGATAAGCTCCAAGCAAGATGTGGTTTTCCTTATTACAAAATATGGCTACATTCACTTGTATGACTTGGAGACGGGCACCTGCATCTACATGAACCGCATCAGCGGGGAAACCATCTTTGTTACCGCTCCACATGAGGCCACGTCAGGCATCATCGGGGTCAACAGGAAGGGACAGGTAAGAATGTCAACCAGTGCTCTGCAGGTGCTTCAGGAAATTAAATGTATATTTAGCATGGCTGCTCAGTCACGGTAATGTCAAACCTCTTTGAAACAGCCACAACAGAACCGCTTTATTATTTACACTTAATCATCAGCAACAACGTCCAGTAAATCTGACACAGGTCAGTAAATGTAAACAAGAACAACATCGATATCAATTGTTGCATGGGGCAATAACAACAACTCTGTGTGTGTCTTTCATCATCAGGCAAGCTCAGACTTTGCCAGCAGGCATTATAAATAATCCAAGGTGTAGAGTTTCACACAGAGAGAGGGGAGAGGGTTGTGTCTTACTGCTTTTGTAAAGCTGAACCAGAGAGGAGAACTGGATCCAGCCAGCTGATGAATAATGTTCCAGCCAGGCCACACACCACATGAATAATTGAGCGAAGAGAGGAAAGCTGATCTGAGGCAGCGACGGATCTCGCTGTATGCCGGGGTAGTGAAGTGCGTATGTGTGTACACACGTCACACGCACACAAACACGTACACAGAGGCAGTGATCTGAGAGATAATAGGCCGCTGTCTAGGCCCCTCAGTGCCTCAGTTTGAGTGGGTTGGTTACCAACAATATCAGTAACCTGATACTAAGTAATACATCACTACAATGCTTTTACCATACAAGTCTTTAAATCCATGACTGTCTTTGGTCAACAAACCGCATAAGGCCTTGTATAAAGAAAATCTAACCAGATGATTGGAAATGGTGCTGGTTTCCCACACTGCTCAGAAGTGATTTTTATCTAATGCCGGCTAATATGTTTGTTCCTGGTGGAACTGGACTAACAAAACGATGAAGAATGCTGCAGAAAGCGTCGAGTCCGTGGGTTTGTGCTGCTGCTTTAAAAAGTTGATAATATAATGGTAGTTTTATTTAAACTCAAATTTTAGTTGAATATTTGTGCTGTGATATTGCAGTGCTTAGCCTAAAGTTAAAGGTGCAATGTGTAAGATATGGCCATATCTTTAGTTTAAAACAATCAGTGATCTAACATTATCAACAGAATATAGAGACAAAATAGGCCTAAAAGTTTTGACGTCATGTCAAGGACGTCTATATATAGTGTTGCAGAGATATCTGCTGAAGTTAGCATGCTAACCAGCTAGCCCTGACCTTTTATCAAGATCACAATATGGAAGTTCAGTATTTATCAACAGCAAACGTGTGTCAAAATAATATTTTGAATTAAATATTGTTGTGCTGTAGAGATGCCCTGACTTGCACATCATGTTTTTAAAAAAACATTTTTGTTTGGTACAGATCCCCACAAAAACCTAATCATCTTTTTAATATTTTATATTAGGGCTGCCACTAACGATTATTTGAAACCAGAAAATATTTGAGAAGCAGACATCAGAGAATTTGGACACGTTTATTAAGAACATGACTCACAATGATGAATCAATAATTAATTAATTAATTAATTAATTAATTAATTAATAATTAGGGGCGGACGTTTAGCTCAGTGGGTGGAGCGTCCTATGCAGCGGCCGCTGGTTCGACTCCCGCCCTCGGCCCTTTGCTGCGTGTCGTCCCCTCTCTCTCTGCCCCCTTTCCTGTCTACTCTTCAGCTGTCGCTGTCAATAAAGGCACAAATGGCCAAAAAAATAACTTTAAAAAATAAATAATAATTAATTCATTAATTCATTAATAGTGGCAGATAATGTAATAATCAATTAATTGATTAATTGTAGCAGCTTTATTTTCAATGAAAAGGAGAATAATGGTGTAAATATGATCATTCCCTCTAATATCTCAAATTGTATCGCAATATCAGCCATATCTTACACATTGCACCTGTAATGCTCAGCAAACAAAGTGAAAAATAACCCTCCTGTAAAAACACTTGTTTCTTACACTCTGACTTGCAGTAACCATCCAGTGTGTAGAGTTGTTTAGGAAAAAGAGATATTACAGAACTAAATGGTGGTTAATCACAGGAGTGTACTGTCCTGTCAGTGGTGAGAAAAAAATCCATACTGCTGCAGCCCCACTTTAAGGTAAGGTGCTAAGATCTTGATGTCC
>JAJHUR010091367.1:1211-11240 GCA_027495735.1 Lutjanus campechanus
GACAATAGAGAAACAAGACAAAAACTAAACATAACTCAACATAACTTTTTGGACATGACAGTACCCCCCCCCCCCTCTAGGGACGGCTCCTGACGGACCAGACAAGTGAGGATGACGATTATAAAAGTCTGTGATGAGGTCAGGGTCCACAATGAAGCTTGCAGGTACCCACGATCGTTCCTCCGGGCCATAGCCCTCCCAGTCCACCAGGAATTGCCTGCCCCGGCCCCTGTTGCGCACAGCCAGAAGAGCCTTGACGGAGTAGACAGGACCACCGTCGACCAGTCGGGGGGGCGGAGGGGGTACGGCTGCGGGAACCATGGGACTCTCCTTTACCGGTTTCACCCAGCTGACATGGAAAGTGGGGTGGACTCTCAGGGACCGGGACAGACGCAGACGAACAGAGGAGGGACTGATGACCTTAGACACTGGATACGGGCCCACGAACCGTGGAGCCAGTTTCCTGGAGGGCGACATGGAGGGGCAAGTCCCGCGTTGAGAGCCAGACTTTCTGGCCAGGCCTATACGCCGGAGCAGGTCGGCGCCTCCGATCCGCCACCCTCTTCATGCGGTCCACACTACGTAGGAGGACCCTGCGGGCGGCTGCCCAGATGCGGTGGCAACGCCGGACCATGGCGTGAGCTGATGGAACGGTGAACTCCTTTTCTGCTTCTGAGGAGACAGGGGGCTGGTAGCCGAAGACACACTGGAACGGTGACATGCCGGTGGCTGAGGTGAGGAGAGAGTTGTGGGCATATTCCACCCACACCAGCTTCTTGCTCCAGGAAGCCGGGTTCTGTGACACCAGACATCGAAGGCATGTCTCCAACTCCTGGTTGAGACGTTCGGTCTGGCCGTTTGATTCTGGGTGATACCCAGAGCTGAGGCTGACGGTGGCTCCAATGAGCTTGCAGAGCTCCTTCCAGAATCTGGAGATGAACTGGGGCCCCCGGTCTGAAACGATATCCTTGGGAAAGTCATTTTAGAAAATCGGTCCACCACTGTGAGGACAGTGGTGTTACCTTCTGAGACCGGGAGCCCTGTGACGAAGTCCAGTGATATCTCCACCCAGGGACGAGTAGGAACATAGAGTGGCTGCAGCAACCCCATCTGTGCTCTGGAGGAGGTCTTGTTGCGGGCACAGATGGAGCATGCCTCCACATACTCCCGAACCTCTCGCTCCATGGAGGGCCACCAAAACCTCTGGGAAATGGCGTGCATGGTTCTTTTGACCCCCGGATGGCAGGTGAGCAGCGAGGTGTGAGCCCAATGGATCACCTGTGGGCGCATTTCAACAGGGACAAACAAGCGATTCACCGGACAACCACTAGGTGTCGGATTCTCACCATTGGCTTGCTTCACCTCAGATTCTATTTGCCAAGTCACTGCTCCTACCACACGGTTCAGTGGTAGGATGGGCTCAGGTTCCTTGGCAGTAGGCTCGGGATCAAACAGACGTGACAAGGCGTCCGGCTTGGTGTTCTGCAACCCCGGCCTGTAAGACAACACAAAGTTAAAACGGTTAAAAAAACAGTGTCCACCTGGCCTGATGAGAGTTTAGTCTTTTAGCTTTGCGAAAATACTCAAGATTCTTGTGATCAGTCCATACAATAAAAGGATGCGGAGCACCCTCTAACCAATGTCTCCACTCTTCCAAAGCTATTTTGACGGCCAACAACTCACAGTTCCCCACATCGTAGTTCTGTTCAGCCGGGGAGAGCTTCCGAGACAGGAAGGCACAGGGGTGAAGCTTGTCGTCCTTTTTGGAGCGCTGGGAGAGAACCGCTCCCACCCCGTTATTGGAGGCGTCCACCTCCACCACGAACTGCCGGCTGGGATCAGGGACCGTGAGGATGGGGGCGGTAGTGAACCGTGCTTTGAGTTGCTGGAAAGCTTCCTCCGCTTGAGAGGACCACAGGAAAGGAGTCAGTGGAGACGTGAGTGCATGGAGAGGAGCAGCTATGGCACTGAAGTTTCTGATGAACCGTCTGTAAAAGTTAGCAAATCCCAAGAATTGTTGCACCTTCTTGCGGCTATCAGGCGTATGCCACTGAGCCACCGCGCTAACTTTAGCCGGATCCATTTGCATCTTTCCAGGGGCTACGACGAAGCCAAGGAAAGATACAGTGTCGGCATGAAATTCACTCTTTTCTGCTTTCACATACAATTGGTTCTCCAGCAACTGCTGAAGAACCTGACGTACATGGCGAACATGAGAGTCTGAGTCTGGGGAAAAGATCAATATGTCGTCTAAGTAAACATAGACAAAGTGGTTCAGGAAGTCTCTTAGTACATCATTGATCATAGCTTGGAAGACAGCAGGAGCGTTAGTCAACCCAAATGGCATAACTAAATATTCATAATGCCCACTAGGTGTGTTAAAGCCCGTCTTCCACTCATCCCCCTCTCTGATGCGAACCAGGTGATAAGCGTTTCTCAGGTCTAATTTGGTGAAAATTTTAGCCTGCTGAAGCTGATCAAAAGCTGACGACATGAGTGGCAAAGGGTACCGATTCTTAATGGTGATGTCATTTAGTGGCCCATAGTCAATACATGGCCGGAGAGACCCATCTTTCTTCCCCACAAAAAAGAACCCTGCCCCAGCTGGTGATGAAGAGGGGCGAATAAGGCCAGCCTTTAATGAGGACTCAATATATTCAGTCATGGCCTTCTTTTCAGGGCCAGAGATAGAATACAGTCTACCTTTAGAAATTTGAGCCCCTGGGATCAAGTCAATGGGACAGTCATATGGTCGGTGAGGTGGGAGGGAAGTAGCCTTACTCTTGCTAAAAACCTCACCTAGATCATGGTAACATCTGGGGACTGAAGTCAGGTCAGGAGTTTCAGAGTCTGTGTCAAAAACAGCAGACAGCATTAACCACAGTTTTTGCATTTAAATCATGACATGACATTAAACATTTGTCTTTGCAACTCTCAGCCCAGTTCAAAACCCTTCCAGTACTCCAGTCAATGTGAGGGTCATGTTCTTTTAACCAGGGAAAACCCAGGATAAGAGGGTGCTGGGTAGAGCTATACAAATGAAAACACATGAGTTCATAGTGATCACCCACAATAACAGTCAGTGGTTCGATTTTGTGAGTCACCTGGAATATTAAACTCCCATCGAGAGCACTGGCCTCTATAGGCTGGGATAATCGTTCAGCTTTCAGATTAAGTGTTTTGGCAAAATCCCAGTCCATGAAGCTCTCATCAGCCCCTGAGTCAATGAGTACCCCAAGACCAAGTGTGGTGTCATGATGCTTTACCGTGATCTCAGTTAAGGCTCGGGGAGAGAATTCAGCGGAGGAGAAACGGCTCACCAGTACTCTCCCATCTACTGGTGAGCCTGCTCTTTTTGCTGGACACGCTGCGAGGAGATGACCTTGTTGCCCACAATAGAAGCACCTGCCTTCCTGCAGGCGACGACGACGCTCCTCTGTGGACAATTTGGCCCGTCCCAGCTGCATGGGCTCCTCCACCTCCTCGGAGGACGCCATCCTCCGTGGAACCGATGATGGGAAACACGAGGAACCCCGCCCACTGGGTGTAGTAGCTGTAGTGCGGCCCTGATGATGACCAGCTGATGACGTCATTTGGTTCCGGCTTTGTTGACGCTCCTGTAAACGATTGTCAGTTCTGATGGCCAAGGTTATCAAAGAGTCCAAGTCACATGGCAGGTCAAGAGGCACTAACAAATCCTGAATCTGATCAGGGAGTCCTTTGAGAAAAACATCATAAAGGGCCGTGGCATTCCATCCGCTGTCTGTGGCTAGGGTACGGAAGCGGATGGCATAATCACACACAGAGTCCATACCTTGCTTGATGTTGCTCAACTATCATCACCCTTACCATCTAGTGTTGCCCACATTAACACAAACGCTATGGGTATGCACACTGAAGCTTCAACAGCAGATCTGGCTTCTCAAACTAATGCCCTTGAATCACAAATAAGTAAGCTGATCTCGAGTTATGATGAGTTATGTCAAAAACTTAAACAGGGTCACAATCCACTCACTGCCCATATGACCGAGACTCAGACTACTGACAAAGACTGTAACCAGTTCCACAGTCCACATGCTGGCCAACATTCCACCAACACTATTGAAAGCATGATTGCCCTCAAAGACCTCCCCCTCCTGCAGAGGAAAGAATTTAAAATCCATGGTGGACAAATTGGAGACAATGCATCTGATATAAGTTACAGCAATATCAGTAAACAAATTGATCAAGGATTGAGCTCAGTTTAAAGGCTGAATGATGACAAATTAATTCCATTATTTTTTATTGTAAAGGAAGACTGTGTTTTACTTGAAAGTAAAGGAAAGGGGATTGTAATCAGGTTAGGTATTTTGTTTTATTTTTGATATTGTGAATTATTGTACAGAGGAAAAGATAAACATAAAGAGGAAAAGACAAACAAAAACAAAATACAGTAAGAAATATATTTTGCATGTTGGCAAATAAATTCGACAGAGCGACGCTGCACTGAACTGACGTACCTGTCGCCTGTCTCCTGTTCTTTTCTCCTGTTTTCAACAGGAATCTTATCTGTTTATGGGTTCTCAGCCTGAGACCTGTAACACAAACAAAACAATTCAGTGTTTCCCCCAGTGCTTTATAGGCATGGCAGGCCGCCAGGCTTTTCTTCATTATCAAAATTGACCAATGGGTTGCCGAGATTGTCCCCTGGACTGCCCCAGTGAGTTGACGCACATGCACACAGGACGCAGCCTGTTGACACTTCAGACACTGTGAGCGGAGTGTTCATTCACCACGATCACCAGAAAACAGGAGAAATATACAGCAGAGGTGGTTCTCTGAATGTTTGAATCAGATAGTGGTGCCAACATACTAACAACACAGTGCCAAACGTTAGTGTGCCTGATGCCCAAATGGCACATTTGGTGCAGTTTCGCCTGGATATCTGTGTTAAAACATCTGTAAAACTGTTCAGGTTCACTTTTTTTAGCATCTACTTTTGCACAGTTACTCATCAGATATCACTTTACTAATTCCTAGATGAATCGGGCTACTATCCTATGATTCAAAAGTGTTTTTCACTCTAAACAATTTTTAAAAAAATAAATAGATAAAAATTCACATTTTTTCTGTGTTCCAGGTGAATTTAATCTGACACAGTAACACATATCATATATAACAGGGTAGCAGCCTCATCCAGTACAATGGCAGTGAATGGTGACCACGGATAAAAAATAGAACACAAAACAAACACAAAATGTCTCCATCCTGCTTGTGTGGTGTAATCCAAGTGTCCGCGAGCCGCGACCTTAAAAATTAACTGCAAAAGACGCCATGTTTTTAGCAGAAATGTCAACTGTAGCATGTAGCCGGTAGGATGTAAACATGGCGTCGATCTCGCGAGACTTCCGCACGTGCGTCCATTAAGATATATACGAAGTCTCGCGAGATCGACGCTATGTTTACATCTTACCGGCTACATGCTACAGTTGACGTTTCTGCTAAAAACATGGTGTAAATGGCGTCTTTTGCGATTAATTTTTAATGTTGCGGCTCATGGACACTTGGATTACACCACACAAGCAGGATGGAGACATTTTGTGTTTGTTTTGTACTCATAGTGGTGAGTACATACTGAGTGGCTTATTCTCACAAAGTGGAATATCACTTTAAGATTTATAATGTTCACAACCTAATTGATAACATAATTTTAAACCATTTAGTTATTTATAGTGTACTCTTTGTGTAAGGTTGTACTCAATTTACAATGTGTTTTTTTCACCTCAACCTGCAATACTCCCACATGGAAGTGTCGTAATCCTTGATGTAAAACAAACTTGCGGTTGTACAAAGTGGTGTCAGGTTCAATATTTGAAAGGACTCCAACCATTCTTTCCTTACTAGCAAACAAGACTCTGAACTAAGTTAAACCCACTCATGTGCAAACATTCATGCCAAAAGTTTTTTGTGCAAAGCCTGAACTCTGGGAGACATCTTCAGCACATCATGCTCAAGAAAGACCTTCTGAAACACTTCAAACGTATACTTCAATTTGGGTGGATAACTCAAGTTCATGGCATAGATAAAACCCATAAGCAGAAGGCAAGCCTTTGCCACACTTCCGCAGTTATCCAGCACCTCTTTTCCCTCGACAATGATCAGAACATCCGGAGGGGTGTGGTCTTCCTGTGCTTCGCGGATGACAACGATCTTCATCACATGATGAGCAGACTCCTCTTTGATCATTTCTTTGCTGACATCCTGTCAAGACATTTGAATTAATGCTCAGACATCAATCTATGACACATTTATTTTAAAAGTTCCTCAATATACAATAGGTCATTTACAAGGTTGAAGTGACCAATTAATGCAGTCTATAATGCAAAAGTAAAATGCTCAGACCAAGACATTGGTTAAGTATTTCGTTAACCAATGATTCTAATTAATTTACCTGAAGATAAGTTATTATGTTCTTTTCATGTCTATTTCTCAGAACAATTTAACTCTATAAACAAATTAATCGCCAACTATTTTGATAATCAATTATTTGCTGAGTAATTTTTCATTAAAATGCATAAATTCTCAGATTTCAGCATATCAAATGTGAATATTTCTATTCTATATTTCTTTATTTGTTTCTATATGGTTTATTTATTATTCTTTTCTAGGGCAGTAATTTGAATATCTGAGTTGTGGACAAAACAAAGCATTTGAGGACCTCACCTTAGGCCAGTGGTTCCCAAACTGGGGGGCAGGCCCCCCTGGGGGGGCGCGGAGCCACTGCAAGGGGGGCGCGAAAGACCAGGGGAGGAAAAAAAAGAGTGAAACAAAGCTGAATGAATATGATCTATGTAGGGGGAATAAACAAATGAGTTTGCTGTTTTTATCCAACTGACCTTTATTTTGCTAAAAAAAAAAAAATCAGTTCCAACCCCAATTATTGTTAACAATTGATTGAAAAATTTGTGGTGGGGGGCTTGAACTTTTGTTGGCTTCCGAAAGGGGGGCATACTGGAAAAAGTTTGGGAACCACTGCCTTAGGCTTTGGAAAACAATGATAAACATTTTTCACAAAAACTACTTGATAAATTGAGAAAATAATCGACAGATTAATCGATAATGAAAATACTCTGGGACACAGCCAGTTAATTATGCTTTAAAGAAACTCATTGTTACCTCTATGACCAGATGGAAAAGCAAAAGCTTTGGCAAAGTGTGACTGCAGAATATGAAGGCAGTTGGGTTCAACTCTAAGCAGGGCATACAAACAGGCTAGTTAGGATAGAGTAAAACAAAATATTAGCATTGGCCTTTTGATTCAACCTCAAAATAAAGACAGAACTTAATTAAAAGAATGAAGTTAAATGTTTGATTTTTAACATTCAAGATACAGTACCAGTCACAAAAATGCACCAACAAGTTTAGACTTGTACTGTATCTTAAATGCCAATTTTACTCAACACCTTAATTTTTGTTAAACTGAATTTAAAAAACTTTTTCACTGCATAAAGGGCATGAGTGACTTATCTGTAAAATATTAGTATACACAGATTAGATTATTAGTTTGGAAAAAAGACACTTTTATGGTTGGAATAATCATCAGGAAATCTACCTGGTAGTCTTTGATGAGTTCCTCTCCAGATTCTCCAAGGAACTCCATCAAGCAGTGTATGGTGATGTCTCTTCTGCCTCCTGTCTGTTGCTGTTAGACAGAAGTGAATTTATTGCAGAGATTAATATGTATCTGCATACACAAATAGAAAAAGGTTGTTAGTCACTGACAGTGGAAAACTGCAACTGCAAAAATAAATTTGAAAAATTCAACAGAACCTGCTTTCTTTTTAGTACTAAGAAAGTAGTCATGGTAGATTTCTAGCATAGAAAGAAAAGCGTAGCTTACATTAAAACTGCTCACAATAAGGCCTGTAGAGTATTTTGATTTAATGGGTAATGATGCTTGGAAAGAGACACTGCTGTTGAGTTTACATACTTTAAGATTTAACTTTTTTTAAATGTTAAATTTTTTTTGCTATGTGTGCCACAAGCTGAGTGTCATCTAGTCCCATTATATAGGAGAGCAGGTAGACATCTCTATGGACAATAACTCCAAAATTCTGCAACTCACAAAAAAACAAACAAACAAACAAACAAACAAACAAGCAAAAAAACTACCTAGATACCTAGATGGATAATGAGCACTACAGAAAAGAGGAAAAATATGTACTTTTGATTTTAGGGTGATATGCTTAAAAAACAAAAAACAATGTCAGCATGGATGCTCTAGACTCTGGGTTTTGGTCTTACTAACCTGACCCATGAGCACAATAGAAGGATCCTGGATTTAGTTGAGTATGTCTCTGGAACTTCAATATATGTTGTAGGATATCAGACAGAGGAATTAAGGATCAACTGAAGCAGCCATCCTGTCTATGTTTTAACTAGTATGTAGATGTGTAGATGACTGAATTTTCTTTTCTGGAATATATTTCTCTTAAGCAGCTCCTATTACCAAAAAAAATCTCACATTACACCTCGCATTTACAAAGATTACATTTGTGCCTTGAAGTCTATGTGTTGTCACAATTGGACATGGAACAATGGTGAAAGAAGCCAGCAAAAATATATTTTTTTCCAAATTAACTTAAGTGTCACCATCATCATTTTTAGTATATGCAACATAAGATGAACAAAATTACATGAATTATAAATTTTACCTGGCTGAGTGAGTCCAGCATTGGTATTATTTTTGTGCCTGCAACTCCGCCCTTTGTCTGAAATACTTCCAGGAGTTTGGTAGTGTACATGTCCAATGCTGACAAAAAGGTTCTCTCCAGAGGAATTGTTGTTATCCTTCTGAACTCCTCTTTGATCTGAAACACAAGATAATAAAAAAAACAACATGATTAAAACACTCCTCCATGCCAAAACAATGCAATAATTCTCCCAGTGTGCAAATACTGAGCAGCAACACAAGCTACAGCTTTCGAAAATGACCAAGTTTAAAACCAATACCTTTGTTAAAACATTTTTGCATTCTAGACTTTATAATCTAGTCTCTTTTTCTCTTACTAGCTCTTTTTAAGCTAGTTACTAATTATCTTGCAGCCTGCAGGTGAAGAAACAAGAACTGGATTTACCTGATTTTCACAGAATAGAGCAGACCATCACTCCATGAAGTCTTCGAAGGCAGGGCATTTCTTGACAACTTCTATTCTTCGATAGGAAAAAGACTTTTCCGTTTTCTCACCAATGATCCTCTCATTGCTTTTCTTCTTTGCTTCCTTCAGCAAGTCCAGTCTCTTTCTACCACAGCTAAAACCTGAACCCCAGTTGGGTATGCTGTGTAGCAAAATATTGCCTCTGCTAGCCTCTCAAGTATGCTACTTGTCACTTTTGTACTGTTCAACAGTGTACCATCCTTTTCATAAGCTTGGTTTCCTGCTTCAAGCACAAGGGCAACATCATATGAAAAGCAAGGTATGTCAAACTTTGCTGGCCATGGCTGAGACCTGTATGACGATCCGCTTTCATCCAAGGAAGACAACACGATTGTGTCAAGAGATGCAGATGAGTGGCAGGAACTTGTATCAGCAGATTCAGGTACTACAGATTTAACATCTGATCCGTCCACAGGACTGAGAGTTAGGATAAGTGGCTCAGTCATTACAAGCTTTAGTGTAGCCTTGTCTTGTACTTCTTCAATGGATCTCAAAGTGACATACTGGCCATCAAAATCCACGTCTTCACACATCAAAGTAAACGTTCCTGGAATATGGAATGTCTCTTGAATAACAGCATTAAGATCCTCAAGTTTACTGGGGATGCCTGGGGTGGATGTTTGGCTCGGTTGGTGGAGCGTCCGCCCCATGTATGGAGGCTGTTGGTCCTCTGCAGTGGCCGCTGGTTCGACTCCTGCCTCCAGCCCTTTGCTGCGTGTCATCCCCTCTCTCTCTCTTCGCCCCCTTTCCTGTCTGTCTTCAGCTGTCCTATGGATAAAGGCACAAAAGCCCAAAAATATAACTTGAAAAAAAAAAAAAAAAAAAAAAAAAT
>JAJHUR010091368.1:0-14717 GCA_027495735.1 Lutjanus campechanus
AGAAAGCAAAAGAAAAAAAAAAAAAAAAAAAAATAAAAAGGAAAAAAAAAAAAAAAAAAAAAAAAAAAAAAAAACTAGATGGATAAATAGCTCTACAGGTCAGATTGTAAAAGTCAGATAATTGGATTTTAAACTTTTTAAGGATCCATGGAAACCATGCAGAAGTTCAAACACCCAGAAGGAGCTACAGAGACCCACCGCTAACGTTAGTGACACAGAACAATCTCTGATGTTAGCTAACAGACCAACTGCTAACATTAGCTATACAGACTGACCGCTGACATTAGCTACACAGAACAATCTCTGACATTAACTCAGAACAACTGCTTTATTTATACAGACCCACCACTAATGTTAGCTACACAGACCAACCACTAAAGTTGGCTACATAGATCAACTGCTGACGTTAGCAACACATAACAATCTCTGGTGTTAGCCACATATAACAACTGCGAACATTAGTAACACAGACCCACAACTAATGTTAGCTGCACAGATCAGCCACTAACATTAGCTTAATTTTTTAACAAGGTAACTTAAGTAAAATGCTCAGGGGCAGCTGCTTTTGCAGAGTTACAGGTAGTTACATTCATTGTCTGCATCTGTAAACTAAACACATGTTCTGTTTACCTTTGAGGCAACAATCCACAAGAAACTGACTTTACTTATTTTTATATTAATCTTTAAAACATCAGCAAATGGTCATGTTTATATCTCGTCATAAATAAAGCCCTGCAGAATTTGTGTCTCAAGAAAGGTGCAATTACACCTGTGAGAAAGATGCGTGTTGATGTGCAGATGGAACAGATAACAGACTGAGGTCATTTGTCACACATATGCCTGCCGTGTCGCCGGAGACACACAGCTAACGCACACCAGACCATGGTCATGTGTTTGTGTGTTTCGTAAGGCCTCCCAATCCCTGCGCCATCCCCACTCCACTCAAACATGCTAATGTACCTGCGCTCTGCTCTAATTGGTCCCAGTGATGCTCGCCCTGCTCCACCTGTGTTCATGGGAAGCCTCCAGTCAGTCCTGCAGTCAGGCCCCCGCCACTGTGTGCGGGCGTGCAGTGCTAATATTATGCAAACAAACACTTCTTTGTTGTTTGGCACTTCTCGCACCGACCCGCCACTGTGGAAGAAAGGGAGAAAGTAAGTAAAGGGAAAAGGAGAAAGGGAAAAAGGGGGTGGGTGGGTAAGTGGGGGGTGCTTGAATTCATTAGTGTGATTACCTGAGGTGTGCTACTTTACAGGGGGTAATCTGCCAGCCCGCTTCATACCCTCCAAACTTCAGCCAGTCCGCTAATGAGCGCTTGGAAAAGTTAGTCAAGGTGGAGAGGTGCTTTGAGGAGCTATACACCGCAGACTGAGGTGTTATTATATATGCTGGAGCACAAAACAAAGGATGGCTGCCTGGTTTATAACAGCGAGGAACGAAGACTGATATTGTTTTAGCTGTTAGTCTTGATTCTGAGTGCACATAACAAAATGTTAAGTATGGACAGAGTGCCAACTGATGAACTCAGAACAAAAATCCCCTGCTTAAACGCTTGGAAATCTTTGACATAACATACTACAACCAAGAATGACAGTTTGACCGATGTGCAGGCTTGAGAAGTAACAGATTAACAGTAACTGTATAGCATGACAGTCACAGAAAAGTAATCAGATTACAAATAGCTTTTATAAAAATGGGGATTACTAGCAGGATTAGCACCACTCTGATCTCAGTGGAATCAACTAATCACACAGTAAATTCATCATCGTGGCGTCTAGTGCAAAAAAGGTTCACTGGGTGGAAATTTTGTCATTATTTTGCCTTTAAATCAGAAAAGAGGAACAACTTCACAATACAGTGACAGTTCTGCCTTAAACTGTGAAAATACTGTTATAAGGGTGTAAAAACGATTATAGGTATCGTGGTATTATTTGTGAAACTTTTGATTCTCAAAACGATGTATATTAATATTGTGATACATGCAAAGATTTGTGGAAGTGGATAATTCTGTGTTGTGTTTAAACCTCCGATCACTAGATAGCAGGGCTGTTATCTATCTTCCTTGCTCTGATTGCATAAACAAGTCAAATTTTTAACTCAAATGCTCTACATATGGTGGCGTGTTCTTTACACAATGGTAGTTTTCCTATAATTAGATAAAAAATAGCAATATATCATCTTGCTTTAAGTATCACAATATGTTGCAGTATATTGAATCATAACCCCTGTGGTACCAGATTCTTGCCAAAACACAGCCCTATGTTATCCTTCTTATCATCCAAGGATTCAACATCTAATTTAAAGAAACATGAACAGCATAGACCACTCCCTAACGTTACCAACACCAACCAACCACTAATGTTAGCTACAGAGAACAACTTGGATAAAATGAGGAAACCCAGAGGAAAATACTTTTATGACAGCTTACTTGGAATTTGAGTGTGATGTGAATAGCTCCCTAACGGAGAACATTTAAATGTACATAATTACCACTATTAATCTAAACATGCTAACATTAGCTACACAGACTAACCACTAACATTAACAACACAGACCAACTGCTAACATTAGCAACACAGACTAACCACTAGCATTAGCAACACAGACCAACTGCTAACATTAGCTACACAGACTAACTACTAACATTAACAACACAGACCAACTGCTAACATTAGCTACACAGACTAACTACTAACATTAACAACACAGATCAACTGCTAACATTAGCTACACAGACTAACCACTAACATTAGCAACACAGACCAACTGCTAACATTAGCTACACAGATCAACTGCTAACATTAGCAACACAGACTAACCACTAGCATTAGCAACACAGACCAACTGCTAACGTTAGCTACACAGATCAACTGCTAACATTAGCTATACAGACCAATTACTAATATTAGCTATACAGAACAACCTCTGACATTAGCCTGCAACGCAAACCAACCGCTAATGTTAGCTACTCGGATCAGGGACTGTAGGTCTTGATGCTGGTGACTGGGATGGTGTGTGGATAAAATGAGAAAACCCAGAGGAAAATACTTTTATGACAGCTTACTTGGAATTTGAGTGTGATGTGAATAGCTCCCTAACGGAGAACATTTAAATGTACATAATTACCACTATTAATCTAAACATGCACGCACACAAACATCAATGTAAAACATTAATAAATCTATTTTATGTTTACATTATTATATTTATATATTTATTTACTTATGGGTAGGTGTTATGTGTTATGTTGTCTTGTCACACTCAAGGTAACACTTAAACTGTACAAGAGGACCATCGGTTTAGGGAGGCGGTTGGGTGGGGGGGGTGTTCATTTAAGTTCATAATTGTTAAAAAGAAAAGAAATTGTATTTTTGTATGCACTAAATGTCTATGACTTGCATTTTATGAATAAAAGTTACAAAAAATAAAAAAAGTAAAACATTAAATTAAGCTGAACTATTTCAACATATTGAATCCAAAAGTAACAGAAAGTAATCAGCTTATATCACTTTAATATTGTGATACTTGGATTAGGTTACTGACTTTTTTAGACAGGTAATTGGTAGCTGTATCAGAATATATTTTTAGAGTAACACTCCCAACCCTGCTGATGTGTGATATTAGGAGCCACATTTTCTACACCATTTGAGACAACATCCCAGATTAGTCACATAGGGACACCAGAGGGTTCAGGCAGTCACATTCAAAGAGTCGCTTCTCTCTGAGGTGATGTTGAGGACTGCAGCTTCCCTCCTACGCTGTAAGAGACGGTGGATTAGAGACCAGATCAACCCCTCTCTCATTCTCTCCCTTTTTTCCTGCCCAGGAGCTCAGGCCACGGCTTTAGAGAGACAGCTGCCATGAGCAAGGCTTAGGACTGTCCGCGGGGACGGAGAAAGTGTGAGTGTCAAAGAACAAGAAAAGTGCAGGAACAGCTTGGTTACGACGGACAAGACAAAGAGGTGAGAGGGAGGGGAGAGGAATCCAAAAAGGGAAGCCAGAGGATATATAAATATATATATATAGATCCTGTAACTTTCCCCTTCCTCTCGCCCTATGCCTCTGCTTTATCACACAGCATCAAAACATAGCTTTAGTCCCCTGAGTGGCTGGCCTTTTTATCTGCTCCCTAGCTTCCCACGGCGGGCCGCATCCACCCATAATCTGCTGCCGTTTCATGTCTGGAGCGCTGTAGAGGAGGATAAGGGACTTGTTCAAGTGAAGATCAATGAGGTTGTATACATAGCATATGTGCATCAGGAGAGAGCAGTTCCTTTTTTCTTTTTTTGAGGTGGCATCCAATCTAATGAAAAAGAAAATTCTACATGGATGTATTGGAGGAGGATCTAAAAGTTTAAAAAATAATCATCATCGACTAAAATCAGCCAGGAGTAAGGAGAAAAGTTTGTAATCAGATTACAGATACATTTTGTGTTAGGAATTTCAACATTAATTTGTCTTTAAATCAGAAAAGAGGAACAACATCAAAGTACAGTGGCAGTTCTGCCTTTAAAAGAAACATTTACAACAAAGACCACCCTCTAATGTTAGCCACACAGACAATCGCTAACGTTACCTACTCCAATGACCACTTTTCTATTATTATAGGGCATTATTATACAGTATAATTCCTTTGTTTAATCCTGAATTGTTATCCCCTTATTCCATCGTGTTACCCAGCCAGAGATATACTTGGTTTTAACTACGCATTTGCATGTGCAGCCTTACCTGTCCATACCCATCATGACTGCCTCACGAATCCTGCGTCCATTTGGAACAATGGTTGTGTGTGTCCTCAGAGATTAACATTAATGCGAAGGCAAATGCGTGGTTATTCAGCAAGTATATCTCAAGCCTTAGTTGACCTATTATTTGCAGTTTTCAGTCAAAGTTTGATTTGATTTAGGCAAGAAAACTACTTGGGTGAGGTTGATGATTAAAATAGACTCTGTCACAACATTAGAAAGACTGTCTGGCTATCACATGGACACGTTGTCGAGGCAACAAGAACTAGCTGATCACAGCTCAGTAATCATTGCCAATCACAGCTCAGTAATCATAGCCAATCACAGCTCAGTAATCATAGCCAATCACAGCTCAGTAGGGCGGGACTAGGCGGAACAGTCTTGGTAAAAAAAATAACACTACACAGACCAACTGCTAACGTTAGCTACACAGACCAACAGCGAATGTTAGCTACACAGACCAACTGCTAACGTTAGCTACACAGACCAACTGCTAACATTAGCAACACTGACCGACTGCAAACAGTAACTACACAGACCAACCGTTAATGTTCGCTACATAAACAGACAACTAACATTAGCTATACAGACAAACAGCTAACTTTAGCTATACAGACCAACCACTAACATTAGCAACACAGAACAACCTCTGACTTCAGCTACACAGACCAACCGCTAATGTTAGCTACACAGATAAACTACTAACATTAGCTCCACACAAATCCAGTTAGCTAGCTAACCTGTCTATACTACTATTACTGAAAAATATTTTGGGACTGTAGGAGGTGATGCTGGTGACGGGGATGGTGTGTGGATAAAAACAGAAACCCCACACTGTAATTAGTTTCTGACAATGTACTTAAAGTTTGAGCAGAAAGTGTGAATAGGTTCCTATTATGATAATAATTAAACAAATAATGATCACTGACTGAACTCAGTCAAGAGCAGTAGACAAAAGCGTAGTCATGCACTCTGTAAACAGCATCTACCTTTTGTTTCTCACCCTCCTCCCTGTGGATCAAACATGAAGCAGAGACACAATAAAAACTGTAAACATGTTGCATTATGCATTTGTCAAAAAACACATTTGGCTGTATGTCACAAGTACCTTGTTATTTAAGACAGTGCCAAGTGTCTGCCTGTGTGAAATCAAAGCAGACTGATATATTGGCAGCTGTAGCCGGGGTGTGAAACTGTGTCAGTGAAGTAAGGGAAATCACCAGAGGCTGTTTTCTATTCGCTCCACAGCTGGTTGACGAGATCTGCGAGGACTAATTGTGCATCAGTTGGAGGCTGCAGATATTCTCGGTTTGGGCTTTTGACTGTTCTTTTGTACTGTGGGCTAGCCGCCTTCCCACCCAAGTGGCACACACTCACACCACGGGGAACTTAAAAGTACAGCAGAGAAGCCTTGGGACACACGCACATAGACAAATCATCGATCGACCCCAAAGTCAACCCGTGACCCTGACCTCTTCTACCCCTCCAGGAACGATCTCCTGCAGGAATCTGTGGAAAGAGGAAAAAAAAAATCTGAGGAAGTTGGATTTAAAAAGATAGAAGGAGATAAAGACAGAGGAGAAAAATGACACCGAGTTGATTGTGTTGGAATGAATAAAAAGGGGAAGGGAGGAAAACTTTGCATTTGGAACTACTGATCAAAGTATTTCCCACAGGAGACGTCTCTTAATGAGAGCTGCACGAGAAAAGACAAGGAGAAAGTGAAAGAGAAGAAAAGAACGGCACACTGTTAGAAATAAAGGTTCCTGAACAGGTTCTTCCTGAGGGGCTGAGGTTCTACCCTGAACCATTTGCTTCTGAAGAACCCTTTTTTAAAGACTGGGTTTGCTGTAAAACTAAGGGTTCAATTGAGAACTCTTTTCATCCAAAGAACCCAAGAAACCCCCTTGATGGGTTCCAGATAAAATACAAAATACAAAAGGTTCTCATTAAAACCCTTTGAGGGTGTACTAGATAAAACCATTGCAATATGAAAAGGTTCTCGGTAGAACCCCCTGAGTATGTTCTAGATAAAACATTTAGAATATAAAAAATTTCTGGGTAGAACCCCCAAGTGTGTACTATAACCCCCCCCCCCCCCCTGGAATTTAAAAAGATACTTGGTAGAACCCCCTGGGTGGATTCTAGATGAAACCCTTGGAATATAAAAAGATTCTGGTGAGAACTCCTGAGTGTGTACTATATAAAACCCTTAGAATATAAAAAGGTTCTTGGTAGAGCCCCCTGACTGTGTACTACATAAAACCCCTGGAATATAAAAGGGTTCTCAGTAGAACCCCCCTGGGTGGTTAATAGATAAAACCCTTGGAATGTAAAAAGGTTCTCCATAGAATCCCCAAGTGTGTTCTACATAAAACCTTTGGAATATAAAAAGATTCCAAGTAGAAACCCCCGAGTGAGTTCTTGGCACCCTTAGAGGGTGGAAAGGTTCTGGATAGAACATCCAGAGAGGGTTCTGGGTAGAAACCTTCTTAAATGGTTCTAGGTATAACCATTTACTTTGGGTCCTAGGTAGAACTCTCTGAAAGAGTTCCTAGTGGATCCTTTATAAAAGGTTCTAACAGGCACCATAAAGCGTTCTCCTATGGAAACAAGTCGAAGAACCCTCTGTGGTTCTAGTAAGCACCTTTATTTGTAAGAATGTATGGAACACCACTGCAGCACAGAAAATAAAGAGGTGAATCATGTACAGTGCAGCCTTGTGGAAGACATGGGTGTGTGTGTTGGGTGGGGGGGGGGGTGGGGGGGGGGGGGGGGGGGGGGGGGGGGGGGGGGGGGGCTGTTTGAAGGGTGTTTTCAAGATCGTTTTAACGTCTTCACTGAGGGAGCGTCAGAGGCAAGGCCAGGTTAATTAACCCCAGGGGAGAACCAGCTGAGGGGGCCCGCATTTGAATATGTCACAGAAATAGTGCGAGTGTGTGAGGCGAGGCCGGCGCGCGGCGAGCAAACATGTTGACTACGCATTACACGCTAAGAGGAAGAGAAGAAGAGAGAAGTAGACACCGTCAGACAGCAGAGGGGTGGAGGGGGTGGAGGGATCATTTGTGTGGCACCGATGCTTTGCTCTTCTATACACTCTTAGAAATAAACGTGCCTACAAGAACCAGAAAACGGGTTCTTTGGCTTGTCCCCATAGGAGAACCCTTTTGTTTCCTGGTAGAACCTTTTATAAAGGTTTCACTCCAAGAACTCAACATAACAGGTTCTACCTAGAACCATCTGTGAAAAGTTCCTCCCAGAACTCCCTATGAGAGGTTCTACAAAGAACCTTTCTATGGCATAATGGTTCCACCAAGAACTCTATCTGGAGCTTCTATCCAGAACCTTTCAACCTTCTAACGGTGCCAACTCAGGGGGTTCTACTGAGAACCTTTTTATATTCCAAAAGCTTTATTAAGAACACACTGAAGGGGTTCTAATGAGAACCCTTTTAATATTCCAAAACCTTTATCTAAAACACGCTTGGGAGTTCTAACAAGAACATTTTTACATTCCATAGATTTATCTAGAACTCAGAGGGTTTTACAGAGAACCATTTCAGATTCCAAGAGTTATATCGACAACCCAGCAAGGGGGTTCTGCCGAGAACCTTTTTTTGGATTTCAAGAGCTTTATCTAGAACACACTCAGGGGGTTCTACAGAGAACCTCTTTATATTCCAAGGACTTTAAGTAGAACACAGTCAGGGGTTCTACCAAGAGCCTTTCTATATTCCAAGGGTTCTATCTGGAACACACTCATGTGGTTGTACAGAGAACCTCTTTATATTCTGAAGGTTTATCTAGAACACACTTAGGAGGTCCTACCAAGAACCTTTTTATATTCCATGTGTTTTTTCTAGGACACATTCAGGGGTTCTACTGAGAACCTTTTACTATTCCAAGGGTTTTTATCTAGGACAAACTCAGGGGGTTCTACTGAGAACCTTTTTATATTATGGTACAAAAAAACCCCGATGAAAGAGTTTCAACAATCCATGAAGAACTCTTTCTTTTAGAATGGGTTCTTTGGATGAAAAGGATTCTTAATGAAACCCTTGGTCTTACAAGTAACCCTTGACAACCCCAAAACAGGGTTCTTCAGAAGCAAATGGTTGTGGGTAGAACCTCAGCCCTTCAGGAACCGTTATTTCTGCGAGTGTACCCAGCGTGCCACCGGATTCCTGTGAGTTATTAATGTTTGTCATTAGCTGCATTACGCTGGAGGACAGTGACTGGAAAGAGAAAAAAAACGGCAGAAATTTATATGGGACAAATATTGACAATAGCTGGCTCCTGGGTATTGGAGAAGAAGAAAAGATGCAAACTATGTTAATGAATGGTAATTAACCACAAGGGTTCGTCTCTCCTGGATCCCAGCTAAATTGGTCCCCGAGTTGCAGCTAGAGACAGTCCTGGCCTAATCCTTTATTATAAAAAGATAAAGGAAAACGACATCATTAGCATATATTTGAGGGGAGGGGGGATTAAAAAGTGGAATTATTTCTTTTTAATTCCTGTACGGAGGATTCTTCACCCCATTGTTAATTATACATAATAAAAAGAAAGGAGGGAAAGTGGCGAAGAGGAAAACAAAAGCTAGGAGAGGTAAAGAAAGTAAAAAAAAAAAAAAAGGGAAAAAAAAGGGATGACTTGAAGGGAGGAGTGTGTGGTCTCTTGTGTAGGATGCCAACTCAAGGACAGAGGAGACCTGGATCGTGGTTTAATATTCAAAATGAATAATAAGAGAGGAGAGGAACAGGGGAAGCAGATAAAAGGGGTTGGAGGTAGCTATGTCAAGGATGGAACCGCTCCTCTAATGCACCTCCTGCGCTGTGCTGGGCGCCAATGTGGACCCTTGTTAATGATGTCAACAGCAGGGGTCACTTGTTACGGACAGGAACCATGCCAACAGTCAGCTGTCAATCAGGAGAGAGGTGCGAGAACCCCGCTGTCCACCGGAGCACCCTCAGTCACCATCACACACACTGACTGACAGTCCTTTGAACTGCTGCAACAAATGAAATACAAGAGATCATTTAGACATTTAGAACATGAAACTCACAACAATACAGGGTTTTTAAGGAGTGAAATTCAAGCACTTTGCCGTACTTAAACCACTATTTTCCAGAGTCTCTAAGCTTTTATCATCACTTCTAAATCGTGTTAGTGTAAAGGCAGTTGCAAATCACCCATTCCTGAGGATTAGGACAAATCGTGTCCTAAAAAACAAAAATTATTTATACTAACACTCTAATTTCATTTTTTGATGAGAAGGAATTATGTGTGTGAAATATTTGTAATATATGAAACGTTTTGTTTTTCTTTAAACCTTTGCTCTGTGCAAGACAAAACTGTTGTTCCAGAAAAGACTTGACAAAAATGTGTTAAAATCCTTCAGAATCTAAAATTAAAAGTACCTACTTGTAACAAAAGAAGATGTTGGCCTTTTAAAGTTGTGTCCCAGAATTCTGTCGTCCCTCATCTTGATTTAATTAGGCATAAAAAGTAAGAGAGTAAAATTCCTTTATCAGGGTTTCTGCAGGTTTCAACACATTAAAATTAAAATTTTAAGACCTTTTAAAAGACCATTATCAATGCAAATCATATTTCACGTCAATACTGGCAAAAAATAAGATGTAAAATATGTCTTTTTCTCTGTTTAACTTCAATTTAAACAATTACAGCTGCACAGTACCTATGTGCGAGGCCAAATATCTTTGAATTTTTTCATTTCAATTATTCATTTTCTTTACAATCCAAAAAATCCAAATCCAAAAATTAGCACACAATACATTAAAATAAGCTCAAATTAAGTCAAGTAGGGCTGAAAGAAATATTAAGTAGATTTTAGTCGAACCTTTTAAATTTGAGATATTTTATTCCACTAATACACAAGGTTCAAGCAGAGACCAAAAAGCAGAGAGCAAAAAGTAATTTGTGAAACCATTAATCATTCATCTCCCAGTAATTACCACTTCAACACAGTTAAATAACTGGTAATGTGCTTTATAACAGTCTAAGTCTTACAAGCAGCCTCTCTATTCATTTAAAATCGGTGTATAATTTGTGGAAAATGTGTGGAAATATCATCTGTATTATGTGGCTCAAATTCCGTGTGGGCCTGGTTATGTGAAACGTTAATTTATGAAGCACAAACAATCCAAACAAAGAGAATAATTAAACAGTAAGGTTCACGTTTGAAAGGGCTGTTCTTGTCCGCCTGTCCACATCCAAACTAAATGATGTCAAATGAGGCGCAATTACTGCCATTTCTAGACTAACATGGCAGAACAAATGGTGAGAAAACCTGTGAGCTCCAGAGAAATGTTAAACAAAACATACATTGTTGGTTAATTGTCAGCCTATTGATGACCAATCATTAACATCCCAGATGAAACACCAGAATCTGTTGAAAATTAGGCATTTTTTAAGGAGTATATTCAAATTCAAGTGTATTCCTAACCTTGAAAACATTGCAGTTAAAATTAAGCATTTTTTGAAACTCTCAAGACTTTGTGAAGAACAAAATATAGACAAAAATATGCAAATATGGCGTTGTATTTATAAATAAAGAAGAGGTTTTCAGAGGAAAATCATTGATATTTAGAGGCCCAGTGCATAAGATTTACAGGGATTTATTGGCAGAATATGGCAGAAATTGAATGAAAGTTTGTTTTCATTAGTATATAACCATGTTGAACCGCCATGTTTCTACAGTAGCCCAGAATGGACAAACCAAACACTGGCTCTAGATATAGCTTCTTGTGTTTTGTGCAAGTTTCGAGACGACTGTAGGTTCTCCTACAAGCTTGAAAGGCGAGAGTGAAACGAGGTGTTTGCAATGTGCAAGTTTGCCACTAGATGCCTCTAAATCCAACACACTGGTCCTTTAAAAGATTTTTGGTTTACATAATTAATTGTGATGATGAAGCATCAGATTATGCTGAAAAATCAAGCATTTTTAAAGGTGTGTATTTAAGTTAAAGCACGTTCTTAACCTTGAAAACATTACAGTAAAAAATTTAGCGTTTTCCAGACTTTCAAGACTTTATGAACCTTAATGCAGCCTCTGAAGAACAAAATATAGACAAAAATAAAACACACAAAATGGGTTTTTATTTAGGAATTAAGAAGAGGTTTTCAGGAAAATCGTTGCTATTTAACATTATTATTAAATTATAGAACAGAACAAATACATAGAGTAGAAACTATAACAAGTTTTAAACATCCACAAAAAAATAATTTCCTCAAATAATAAATACTTGCAGTGCATTTAATTAATAATACTCATGGACTTCAATCACCGGAGAGGAGCAGTGTAGTATCAAGTCTGATAAATGGATCTGCCCTCTAAGAGTGAATATTCTGCTCCGTGCTGCACTCTTGACTTTCTCAAAGTGTCGACTTGGCATTGCTAGGTCAAGTCCCTGCACCCCAAGGTCCTTGAGGTGCCAAATAAATTAGGGGGAGAGGTAAAAGAGAGTTGAAAAAAAAAAAAAAAGTCTAACTTAAACATTAGCGTAAGCATTTGCCTTATCACCCCAGGTCTGCGTAGAGAGTGGGGGAGAGTGGCTGCACTGTAAATTAGCTTGGCGCTAAAGGGCCCTGTCTGATAGACAGTGCACTGAGCGCTAACACAGATGTCGAGGGCTCATTTACAAAAGCCGGGCTGCTGCGTTGAGCCAGTGGCCCAGAGTGAGTCGACAGCGCTTTTCTCACAAATATTGGTTCTGCTGCCCCGGCTCAGCTTGGCTCAACCCAGCTCCCACTGAGAAGGAACCGGGGAGGGAGAGGAGAAGGGAGGGGAGAAAAAGAAGAGGATGACAGTTTTCCCAGCCTCAGCCCAGGGAGTCAGGCTTTTTCGCTGACTGGTGTTGCGAGCGTGGCCAGCTCTTCTGTCAGCACTTTCCTCTCCTTCATCTTCACGCGCACAGCCTCCATTAGCTGGCCGGCAGAGGGGATCTGCAGGGGAGGGGAAGGATAGAGAAAGGGTGTGGGGGCGGCAGTAGAAGAAGGGGTTAGAGAAAATGAGGAAAACACACAAATGCACCACTATTAAAAAAAAAAAAAGAGTCGGATTTTTGACACCTGGCAGCTTTTCAGAGAGCCTATTTGCTGTTTTGTGAAACAACAGAACCTCAGATGGGGCCTGAGGACTTGTGAAACTTTTGAGGGACCGTCCATGTTGAGTGTTTTGACAGAGAAATTCACAAAACAGGCTACACAGCAGTAGTTTCAACACCTAATTCCACACTTCACTTTCCTACACTCTCAGTCAGTGGGAAAATAATGCACTATTCCTAAGTATTAAAGGATCGGTTCACATTTTTTAAAGTCTGTCTTAAAACAGTTGACCCCAAAATCAAAAATACATGTTTTTCCTCTTACTTGTAGTTCTGTTTATCCATCTAGATAGTTTTGGTGTGAGTTGTTGAGTCTTTTAGATATTGGCCATGGATATGTCTGCCTTATCTTGAATATAATGGAAGTAGATAGCACTCAGTGCCAAAAAACGTGTTTTCCCAACTCAACGGCAATTTATTTTTCCAGAAATCATGAACCGGCAAATCAAGATAATCTACAGACCTTGTTGTGAGCAGTTTTATGGATCAACTACTTTCCTTACTTACTGAACTTCACCCGCTAACCGAGTCACCGCACAGAAAGAAATCTGCATCTACTTATGGGCCAGATGTTCATGTTTGTGACAGTGTGGGATGTAATAAAAACAATAATAATAATGGTGATAATATTAATAATAATGATAACAGACAAAGGAAGAGCAGGATACCCCGGGGTAATACAAGCCAAAACAGTGAGGCCAAACAAAAGCAAGACAAAGTTAAACTAAAATTGAGAACTACAACACATGAAAAGACACAAAAACATAGTAGAAATATGATAAAAGAGAAAGAGCAAGAAAAGAAACATGTCAATAAAAACACATAGAAATAAAAAGAATAAAAGATCAAAAAGACAATATCACATAAAAGCAAGTCTCTGAAAATGGGCTTTAAGAAGCGATTTAAAAGATGTCACTGATTCTGCAAGCCTGATCTCCTCAGGCAGGTCGTTCTAAAGCTGAGGGCCTTGCTGGCAAAAGCACGGTCGCCTTTAGATTCGAACCTTGACTTTGGGCCAGCCAGGAGGGCCCTGCCCGAGGAACTAAGGCTGCGTACTCATATGAAAATGAAACAAAATCTTAAAATCAACTCTAAAACACACAGGGAGCCAGTGGAGGGAGGCCAGGATTGTGATAATATGATATCGTCTGTTAAAACACTACTTGGCCTTCTGCTCAGCTGAGCCATTAGCACCACTGAGCTACTTAGCGGAGTGGAGTCTGTGTCACGTAAATTTTGTCACCAGAGGGTGTACACATAGGCACATAGGCTATGTGCAGACATCCACATACTCGCCCATTTGTTGTGAGACCCATCTACTGCACATATGTGGAACGCGTCCTCCAAGCTGATTCCAGAGTGTAGCATGAACATCGGTGCCTGCGTATGTGTCTGTTCAGGACTATAATACAGCCCTTAATGTACCTACGAGTGGTGTTTCATGACGGACTTAAAAACTGGGAATCAGCCATTCTCAACCAGTGATCTGTGGCCTCCAGTGCACTGTGAGATATTGCTAAATGGTTGGATTAAAGTTTAGTTGTTTTTCAGTAATTTAGTAAATCTAGTTTATTAGCTAAGTATGCTCAAGAATTAAAAATGCATATTTTTGATGACAAATTATGTTTGAATATCGCCACGCCCTGACACATCATCAAGTAGAGACAGACATGTTTTGACACTGTTAGCTAGCCAATTTTCCCTCTGCTGCAGTGACACAAAACAAAAAAGTGACGTGTGAGACAGCCCCGCAACAGTAAAAGCTCCAAAGCACGTAGTTAGGAAACATGACCCTGAATACATAAATGTTGCTTTAAACCTGTATAATTATTTTCTATCCTTTTTTT
>JAJHUR010091370.1:0-19479 GCA_027495735.1 Lutjanus campechanus
AGTTTTTATTCCAAGCTAAGCTAACTGTGTCCTTGCTGTAGCTTGGAACAAGTCTATTCCTTTACGTTTGGATCTAGCCCCGTCGGCGCCAGACAATTATCAGTAGGGGGGCACAGGTTTTCCACAGGTTGGCACTCCTTTTAACATATTATGCACACATGTATATCTAGTGACGTCATTGCCCTGATGAGCTGTGTTGTCAGACCGAGCGGGATCAGAGGTGTACTGCTGTTTGTTTAAGAACCGAAGCGCACCTGTGATGCGTGCATGCACACACACACGTGCTGAAATTGTGGCTTGTTTCAGGTCATTTAACCACTTTGGACAAGTTTACATACCTTAGTCAACTGTAACTGACCAGACGATCAAATGTTATACTGACTATATGAACAGTTTCATCATGTTGAGACTATTACGCAGCTCTCCCTCTCTGCTGCGACTGCAGAAAACAACTGTAAAAAGACACCTCTCACTGCCAAAAAACTGCACTCGGTCTGATCGGGGTCGTACACTTTAGTGATGCTTATCTTAAGGTGCTTAAAACAACTGATTATGTGAATATTGTATTTCCTCACTTGGAGAAAAAAGTGTCCGAGCAAGCACTCCAGGGAGCACTACAACTATGCCCATAGTATTGTAGTGTTGTGCCAAAAAGTGACTGTCTGTTAAAAATGATTGTATTGGCCAGTTTACAGTTTTGGACAACTGCTGACCTGGCATAAATAACGTATAGTCCCTTGGTTGCTGAGTGTGACTAACATTAGCAGTGCAGCAGCAGTCTGATCTCCCTTCTGGTTAACATTTACATGTCTATAGTGAACAAGTATTTCCCACTGCTTCCAGTCTTTATGCTAAGCTAAGCTTAGTTAAACTAGTCAGTTGCCTCCTCCTGGCTGTTGGTTCAAGCAAACAAGTGTCGGATAGACGGGCTCATGAGGTAGAACTAGAGTAAATTCTGCTGCTAGTGGTCATATTAAAACAATAACAAAAGATAAAGTTTGATGAAACTGTGAAGTGGGTATGGGAGATATTTTCTTCACTATAGCTGATGAAACTTTAGCTGACTCAGGCAGAAATCATGTTCATGGATGAGGTAAAATTAAAGTTTTATTCACATTAGGTTTAGTCATGTTCACTGACTTCCTTTCTCAACCTCTACATCTCTCATATCTCATGTATCCCAGAAGTTGTAGCAACAGCAGGAAACATTTTGTCTGTTTGGAAACATTTGGGATAATGTAAGTACACACCTCAACAAAATGCAGCATTTTTAGACATTTTAATGCAGAAATGTTACACATTATAACTGTAATTGCAAGAATGGCAGTTAGATTTCTGTTTCCTCCTGCCGACACGTCAAAATCAAGAGTATTGCTACGTCTCAATCCTGACTGATTTGACTGAGGACACGCCATCATAGCAACTTGTAAACACATTACACTCTAAAGCATACCCTAATTCATTGTCTATTTTACTCTAAATGGGATGATAATTTACAAAATGAACATCATGCTGTGCTGTCATGCAGACTTGAGTCTATCAATTGAGACCATAAACTCATTAGTGAATTCTTCACTGAGGCAATAAATCAAGTGAGATATATGGTATTTCTCATATAAGCCTTCACACCAGAGGATTTCTTTTTTTGCAACCAGTGTTGTCGCCCCCTGCTGGCCATTAGAGGGAATGCAGGTTTAAGGCTCTTGGCTCCACCACTCCATCCACTCTTTATACTGTCTATGATCAAAGAAATGTCTTTGAGAAGGATCTCAAATTGCTCCCGATGGTTGGGCTGTTAGCTGGCTGCTTTCAGTGTGAATGTGAATGAGCGAAAGAGAAGCAAAAAGTGCTATAAAAAAGTAAAAGTACTATATGAATACAGTCCATTTAGCAAGTGCATTTCTCAAATCGCTGAACTTTTCCTTTAAAACCTTCCAACTCATACTTTAGTCTGTCTGCCTGAATCGCTCTCTGATTCACCTCAATCACTTACTGATTTTAAAACTCAATCTTTGGATCGAATGTCTCAGAGGGCAGAGGAAGATTTCCTCCTCCTCCTCTTTAAATGTATTTTAGTGAATCCATTTATTGTTTGTCTCCACCTCTCTCCCCCATTAGCAAGCACAAAATGGCTCATTTATCATCTGTGAATGAATTAGCAACCAGGCTCCAGATGTCCTCTGCCTTCTTGTGTCTCCTGGTGTCTCCACGGATCTGTCTCGTCTTGTCTCCCACCTGTCTCTCTCGAACCCTCTCAGTATGCCGATGGTGCTGCTCTGATTGGCAAGGCATTAGACAGACACAGATGAGAGACGAGGGAGGGAAGAAAGAGGACGGGGGAAGTGGTGACGGTGAGAGTAAGTAAAGAGGACAGAGATAAAGTATAAATGTGTTTGTAGTAAAGCACTGGAGAGAGACGGTTGAGGACAGAAAGGGCTGAGAGGCGTAGAGTCAGAAAGAGGAAGAGAAGAAAAGAAAGTTTAACCTAAGTAAGTGAAAGAGTAAGTGCATGTGCGCTCATGTGTGTATGAAATATTTCCCCTGCCCTCTCAATCTCTTGGTATTATCCCTCAAAGAGCCAGTTAGAGTCCAGCCAGTGTTTTATCAACACAAGGCAGTACTCCACCTTCCTTTTGAAGATGTTATGAACGTGCGGATGAAAAGCCAAGCAGCTCCACTTAAGGTCAGAGATAACGGCCTCTGTGTCCACGCTTTTTCTCTGAATTCAAACTAGTGCTTGCGCTTTTTCATGAAATTTATTTTTGCCGCTGAACCCCCGTCTTATTGAAAACAATCCTTAAAAAGCAGCATAAATTGCACCTGGATTATTGTTTCGCTTTAGCTTCTTTATTATTACTTTACACATGCAGCGATGTAACAAACTCCCTGTTCAGACCTGGTAGTAAGATGTGTCCTAAGTGCAGATGGGAATGAACTCAGGATGCATTTGATATCTGATGGTCTTAGTTGCTTTTGACCATGTTCTTTCAGCAGTATGTGTGCAAATGTGTTCTGGGCCACATTGAGGGGCTTCCTACTTAACTGATGTCCTGTAAGTACATAATTTGGTTCATCGCAAATGATGTGTTTGGGCTCTCTGACCTTCAGCAGATGTTTTAAACCACAATATCCCCAGACTTCCTTAATAAATTGTGCTATGTTGAGAGTTGTTGAATGAGGAGAAACTTTCTAAACGTTGCAGGTGTGTTCTAAATTCTAATGCCTAATTCCTAAATTCTAATTCCAAATCATTTGTGCCTTCTTGTAAATTCAACGTTAAATGCAACACATTAAGTTGTTTGTTTATTTATAAAAAATATTGTGTTGCTGTGAAGAACAGACAGGAGAGATGCTTTGTGGTGCTCTAGGCTCAGTCTTTTTCTGATTCTGTCATTAGTGCCTTTCTTCATCATCTGTGATGTGAAAACATCACATTTCAACTGAACAACAGACACAATAACCCAGGTATTTATTAGCCTATAGAGCAGGGAAGCGAGATCTGATCACAAGTTGTCACTCGAGATGTATCTGGAGACGTACGGTACGGTGAGGTGATAACTAACTTAGAGCTGTTTGTTGTAGCTCATTTTTCAAAACAGTCTTAACATTCCCTAAACTGTAAGTTTAATTTTCACAACTGTTTCGTGGCACATCACAACTGTATTTCACGTCTGTAAAAGGTAGTCGTCATCCAAAACATTTCATTCATGTTTCAAAACCCAGTTATTGTTTTACTATTAAATTGGCCAGTGCCAACCACACGAAGTTGTTTTGTCACTGTGTGAGGTGCACTGGTCAAAATGTTAAGATGTTTTTTCATCACGATAGTCAACAAATCTCGGTTTTGTTGTTTTTTGTTGACACACTGACTGCACATACTGTACTGTACAGGAATGTAAGTAATATAAGAATGTTTGGCTGAATTCTGTTGTGTATCACACTGAATTTAAATTTGTTGGACACAGACAAAGGATAAACACATTTCAGCCTACGTTCATACACATTTGTATATAGTGAATTTATTTGTGTAGCAATGTTACATGCAGGGCTGTAGTGGTAAATACTGAGGCTGGCAAACTTGTTTACCAACTGACTTTTCCCCTCATTGATTGATAAGGTTGATCTGAAAATAGAGAAGTAAACTCTCAGCCTCATTTCAAAGAGGTGATAAACTCAGTTTACTTGGGTTTACCCCCCAGCTACGCCCCTGGTTTCATGTGCAGTGAACAGAAAATTCCCTTCTGATCTTAAGTCATATACAGAAAATTTGCCACAGAATGACCTCCATGTGGTTTCTAGTTCATCAATGTCACCTGGCAACTCATTTACCATCATAAACATTACATGTCTTACATATGTACGGAATATACATGTATGTCTGACAGATTTTTATAACTGAATGGACCATTTTTCCTGTGATGGCTCAAATGATAGAAGAATGTTTAGAGGTTGTGAAGAGTCTGACACTTTCACTGAGAATCAACTCATGTTACTCTATTGGACACATGTGCCCAGATGTGTGCAATTTGCTTGAATGAGTGAGAAATTCAAATGTGTTGTGAACTCTCATTCAAGAAATGAGCCAAAGCCAATGAGAGAAACTGTAATACAAGGTCTGAACAGGCTCAAAGATAGCAGACAGCATTTTTAAAAAATTATTATTTAAGCCACATTGATCTATTTTGGCCACTAGGGAAAAAACACAAAAAACAAGCCGACAATTCATCTGTCCATTTTTTGGATCCTTATTTGGAGTCAGTCTAAGCAAAGTAGCCCAGACCTCCTTCTCTGCAACCATGTCCTCAAGATCCTCCCATAGGGGATCTGAAGGTGTTTCCAGATCACATGGGGTATGTAATCCCTCTGGCATGTTCTGGGTCTGCCCCGAGGTCTTCCCCCAAATGGATGTGCCTGGAAAACCTCTGGAGCGAGGTGTCCAGGAGACATCCTAATCAAATGCCCAAATCACCTCAACTGTCTCCTTTCAACATGAAGGAGCAGCTGTCCTACTCCTTCTCCTTGTCTGAACTCATCACATTTTCTCTCCAGACACAAGTACCACCAAATCTCCAGCTTACAGAAATGTTAAGGCTGACATGATAACAAATAATTGCCTACTTACACATGCTGCTTATGAAGTTTGACTACTGTGATGCCGTGTTTATTTTTTCTGTATGTAGCTTGTACAAATTCCCCAGTCAGGATTTCAGCTGTAAACACAATCATATTCACCCATCCTCAGGTCCCTACAGGCTTCAATCTCCGCCTTAGGAATCGATTTAAACATTTTATTTTCAACTTTTAAAGCTCTACTGGGACTTGCATTGAGTTATATTGGTGACTTGCTAACACCCACTCCATGTTTCGACCTGCTCCTTGAGATGCAAAGGTCAGAGGTCATTCCAGGGTTAAAATTTAGTCACAAAGGTGACTGGGCCTTTGTTGTCAGTGCTGTTATACCAGGAATGATCCCACCTCTCCAGTTTTCTCATTTAAATACAATAAATACAAATCTACTTTAAAGTGATTATTTCAGCATTTTACTTTTGATTACAGATAGATAGATATAATATTGAACATAATATTTATTATAAACATGTTCTCATGAGTGTATAATCAGCTGTGTTTTTGTCACTTTAGAATAAGTTGTTTATATCTACAAGTCTGACTCACTGGATGTGTTATGTGGGTATGAGCCTGCCATTGGACGACTTGTTTCAGTCTGCATAGCGGCATCTGCTATCTGCATTTTCCCTGGGAAACAACAACAACCTCAGAGATAGCAATCTGCATGCTGAAAATGGCAAATTAGCACCTGGGGCACTAATAGTACACAAATGTGAACAAGCTAGCAGCTGCTACCTTTTCTTTTGCATTGTTGTAGTCCAGCACCAGTCCTCCAGTGCTGAGCACTGTGGAGAAACGTGTGGCTGTGCAAGACTAATATCTACAGAGGGCTTGGATCTTCTTCCATGTAGGCCACCATGGTGCATCATGTTTGAGTGGTCCAGAATGGACAGACCAAACACTGGCTCTACATATGGCCTTTCACGTTTTTGGAGAATTTTGCAAGCTGTATGTTCTCCTACATGCTTGGAAGGGGAGGGTGAGGGTAAGTGTTTGCAAATCTGCAAGCTCACCACTAGACACCACTAAACCATACACACCAGTCCTTTAAAGGTACTGCAAAGCAACAATAAATGCGTGATCTGACTTTTTTCACACTACAGAAATGTGTTATTAACCACCCAGCTAAAACCATGGTTCCGACTCATCACCACGTTTCAGGTAAATATAAATAATCATGAACACAGAAATCAATATGTTAATGGTCTACTGGTGTAACTCCAGAATTCAGTACTACATAGTTCTCAGTGTTTTCACAGTTTTCATGTTTTCAGCAACTATGTTCTAACTAGTATAATGTGTGAAACGGAGTGATCTTTGTTAAGATAAAAATGTGATTAAAATATTGATTAATGTGGCATGTGGCATGGGATGATTTCAAATACGTGTGTGCGTAGTCATAAATGCAAGAGAGGCTGAAATGATTTAAAAAGCATTCTAGCTGAACATCTGAAATGAAACATGCACAAAACATCCAAGCAGTTTGAGGCATTTTGGTTGAATAAAGGCAGAAAGTTAAAAGGTGAACTTGGTAAAGGACACAATTTTGGATCTTTGGACCATTTTTGAACTTGTCTAAACACTGAGGTCGTTTCGAATTACCTCCTCCAACACACGCAAACACACACTTAGACACTCACTCAACAGTCACAGAGAGAAAACTATGTGTTGCAGGTACAGCCATTAGGGAATAACACGAACCGAACAAGCACTTCATTTTGAGTGTTCCCAGGAGAGTGAATAAGCCTCTGGTGTTGTTGAGAGATGCAACATAATTGATGACTGCTAACAGTTTGCTGTGGTGCTCTGTAACGTGACTGTATCTGTATCAAACTGCTGTGACAGTCGACTCCCTGCAGAGAAAGGCCACTCAGTATTTCTGTCAACAAAACAGAACCCCGCTTTGTTGTTTTCTTCCCTGATGGCTGAAAATAACAAGGAGAATATTCCCTTACTTGGTTTTTTTTCTCTTATTCGTGCTCTAGACAGAACAGAAAAAGCCAAAAGGGGAATATTGAGCTGGCTAACAGACTATGACAGAGTTGCTTTAGTGAGGTGTGAGTGACATTAGAGAGGAGGCGAGTGTGTAGGTGGAAAATTCAATCACGCTGTGAATCTGGTATGCAGAACAATCCCACAGACGCAGAGTGAATAATTTGAACTCTTTGATCGGGCCAAATCATCTCGGGACTTGTGCTCCGCCGGGTGCGAAGAGATGCTAAAGAGGGCCGGACCTGAAGGAGGAAAACGAGGAGTCATTTCGGAGTGTGGGAGAAGGAAGAGCGAGGAGGTGACGAAGGTGAGCACCAGCCTGTAGTGGGTTATTTGTGTAGGAACGTGTGTGGATGTCTCCCTTTATATTTTTCCATAACATGATATGTTAATCAAGGCTAACAGGGCCCAGTGCACTCGGCGAATCAGCCGGCCTGTCAGAGCCGTGCACAAAGTCTGAGAATAACTGGATGACACACAGGAAAACATCCATCACGGCTCATTATTTGATCACTCGGTCCGTCTGCTCGTGCTCTGCAGATGGGCTGAGTGATAAAATAATAATCATTCGCTCCATCCACAGAAAATGAGTGATGGAGGACTGTAATGTGCAGAGAAATACTGAAGCATTGGATGATCTTCTAGCAGGAGACCACAAAGTTCATCAGTTTGGCTGCTCATTTAAATGCGATTTGCCCGTTACTTTTTCTATATTTTACATTTTTCTGAGATCTGTCTGCAGTTAAAAAAAAAGACTCTTTGCCCTCTTGGGTTGTTGCCTGCAGGGAAAAATCGGTAGTTAGTTCAGAGTCAGACCCAAAAAAAAAAAAAAAAACAGCATTAAAACAGTGCATGGGGTTGTTTGAGATACTGTGTAACAATAAAATATGACCCAGGAAGTCCAGTTTGAGTAAAAGATCATCGAGTTAGATGGCTAATCAAAAGCTGAAACAATGTAGATTGTAAAAGTAAACTAATTGTTTAAACTCTGAAATGTTTCTGTCTGGGCTGCCCTAATATTTTCTTTTTTAAGTTGGCTGAATTTGAAAAGAAAAGTTGAGGTAATTTTGTAACGATTCAAAACAAATAAAATTTTCTCACTTGCTGCCCCTAATGGGCGGTTAAGAAGAGTGAGAAGTCAGCTGTCAATGGTCGCATAAAACAGAACAGTCAGAAAATAGAACTACTGCTCCACGTTCAAATGCCTCCACGTCAAGTTACAGTTTGAATCTGTGTGTGTCCAGACATCATGAAGACTTTGAAAGACTTTAATATGAAACTTACCACTAAATTATTGTTTTAAAAAAAAAAATTATTTGCAAAGTAACCATGTAATAATTTACAGTGAGTCATTATTGTAAAATAAACCTTTTCAGGATGATTCATGACCCCTGCATTACCCTGCCAGGGTTTATTTTGCACTACACATTACAGGTTGACCTTTAACCTTTTGGTTATAAAAAGTCATCACATCATCATTTTATCCTATTAAATATTTGTGCGTAATTTTGTCATGATTAATGTATGAATTCTTGAGTTTCGGACAAAAATGTGTTTTGTGAAGTCGCTGTGATCTTGACCTTTGACTACTAACGTCTAATCAGTTCATCTCTGAGTCGAAGTGGTCAGCTTGAAAGAATTTGCGTCCACAAGAATGGGATGACCTGAAAACATAATGCCTGTGGCCACGGCTGTTGCAGGCATGGAGCCATAAAAAAAAAAGTTAAAAAAAAAAAAAAATTCTGAATCACAGGAGGTCCTTCAGCTTTCACATAAAAGTAGGCCGATGGGTCCAGTAGCATTTGAGATTAGCTGCAGGCAAGCTTCATATTTGTTGATCACTCACGCACACGCGTGCATGCACATATGCACACACACACACATGCAAGTGATCACATGATCCGCTGGTGGGAATAATAATAAGCTTAAGGTATTAAGTTGAACCAACAACTCTTCAGTCACACTGCAAAAATTACAAACAAATTTGGTTTCGTTTTACATTTTCTCAGTTTGAAGAGTCAGTTCTTCACTTCACGCAAAGAAATTACAGCTGCAGCTGCTCCTCTTTGTTCCTGCACCGGCACACAGACAATATGAGCTCCCGACTGAATTAAATGAATTCAATACTAACCTTCATCATGGTTCACGGTGTTTTCATTAATGGGAAAACAAACGACCAGGACTTATCTTAAAGTCTATTAGAGACACTCAGCAAGTGTCCATACAGTATATGTTGTTCAAACTATATAAAAGAAGGATCTCAAGAGAGTTTTAACTCTCAAACATGCATAATCGTTTTCTTCTGAAACTTAATTAATGAGTTGATTGAACTCTGTGTACAGCACATTCATTCAACATTCAAGTCCGAAGACTTCAAGTTAGAAGACTTCATGTTTTTAAGTTCTGGAGTGTTCTGAAAATAAATACTATAACACAAGTTTAATTAAATAATTTGTATATTTACTCAAGTTAATGAGAAAAGATTAGTTAATTCCACTAAATTCCTGTAAGATTTGTTTCAACGTGTTGCTATTTTCACAGGCTGGATTTTACAACTGTCTGTCCTATTTTTTTTCCCTTCAGTTTCATGAAACTTAAAAAAGCAAAACACTGCACAAATAACTCAAATATTTATCAAGTCTTCAGCTCTTATGAAGACACAATGAGAAGAGCTTTGGTTTTATTGAATGGAAACGAGTGCAGTGTATTTATCATGCAGCCATGGCTGTTAGCCATTTCTTGTGGTAAAAAAAGAAAAAAGAACAAAAAGAGCAAACATCTTTATGCGGCTCATAAATTAAAGTTGGACACGTCTTGTAGAGTGTAAAGAGACGATGGTATTTACAATATGATCAAAACAAATGGACCCCAAACAGTGTGTAAAGACTCGTGAGATTGATGGGAGAGGTTAGAGAAGTGAGGTGACTAATCTCCACACACAGCAGTATTTTCTCTTAATTAAAATAGGTGTTCGTGAAAAATGGCGAGATCATTGGCTCGGTGTTACACAAAAGAGAGTTAATTAATGGCATCCTGGGCGTGTGGAGCAGGAAGACGTGCCACCCTGATTAATCATCAGAATTTGTTTCCACTTTGACACGCTGTACAACTGTACATGATATATCAAAGATTTAACAGTGCAGCCTCCTGTATGGATGCCAAGCAATGCAATTTTTTATATTACAAGCCGGATTGAACTTGAACAAAGAAATAATTACCGCCTGTCCAATGTTTATACTATATATCATTTCTTTTAAGTTTATTTTGATGGCTTTCAGTTTGATAAAACACAGAACACTCAAGAGAGACAGATCGTTGTATTGTAAACACCTAAACAAACACAAACCTCAGATTTCTTTTCAATGTGTTAGTCTGTGTGATTGCCTATATCCTCAAAGAATTAATATATAACATTATTTGACCTGAAGATGGGCTGTCTTTGTTTTTTCTGTGGTTGTTTGCACCACTCAAGCCAGACTTCTCTGGATTTTTAAAAATTTTTAAAATAATTTTATCTGTCCCACTGCAGATCACCTGTCAGATCAGAGCCATGCAGCTCTTACATTGTAAACTCACCTATATTGAATTTTTCACATTTCAAGCATTCAGTTACCTGTTTAATTATATTCTCTGCAAATGTTTTCTCCCAACATTGAGGTCTCAGTGTTGTTCTCTCTTCACACTGGGAATAAATATACTGGTTGAGAAATACTGAGACTTCAGTAGTGTTGGGTTTCAAACTTCAGTACAAATAGATTTTTTAGCGCTGAAAATAATGTATTGAAAACTGCTACCAAAAGCTATTGGAAGTTATTATTTGATCCAATATTTTCTGATTTTAATTAGTGAGACTTTCCCACCTTTAGACTGTATTTTATTAAAACAAAGCTTTTTATTACGTTGATGCACTGAACAGGTTGATATACAAGGAAATAAGAATCAAACATGTTTTTATGTTTTTATTCTCAAAATTAAGGTTTTATAGGCACTGACCCAAGGTCTTTACTCACTTACTTTGTTTTTCTAAAAGTAGTCAAATGTAAGATTAACCACATAAAATGAAGTAATTATAAATATTAGACTTGTTAGGAGGAGGAGGTCCAATATTAGGACATTTTTTCCCAGAAAGTCTCAGAACTTAGAAAGCTGTCAGTTATAATGGCAGCTGATTCACGACTGGATAATGTTTTTCGGGTTTATAAGGTCGAGGTTGAGTTTGCTAACAAATTTTAAAAGCAGACAAGCCAGTTTATCATTAGTGACACAGCGAATGCACAAAGACCGCCACAATAAAGCTCAACAGTGACCGCCCGCTTTTTTAACAGCTGAATCGCACATTCGTTCCCTCCACTGATGTTTCAGAAAATCCTTATATCAAGAGTTTCAAGCCTAGAACTAAACCAATCAGCTACTAGATGAAACCCTCTATGGCTGCGTGTTACATTTGTTGATAGTGTGGGTTGTCGCTGATGAACGTGTTGTGTAGGTGTACATAGATGTCTATGATGTTTAATGTTGGAAATTGTCATGATGAAGAGATGCTGATCATTTAATCCACCTTGCAGGGTCACTCTGCACTTTAATTACCTATTGTGCGCTCTATGCTGCTACTTATTCAACTTGCACAGTAATTTTTTTCTTGGTATCATTTTTTTTACATTGTAATGGCCGTATCCCAGTGTCTATTATTGTTTCTGCTAACTGTATTTTGCACCCCCTCTCCCCTATTGCTCTGTATGTATATTCTCTTTTATATGTTCACTTGTGCTTTATGTGTTTTACTCGTGCCATGCTGCAGAACCAACTGCCCTCTGGGGATAAATAAAGTTGAAATATGAAGTTGCAGTCGGGACATCTAAATTTGAATTTTAGCAAATGGGTATTTAAATTCATATGACAGTTGTTAGATGTTCATCTACAGGAGAATGAATATTTGAAAGCAAGAGAGCCTTGCTGCATTATTATCCATTATATTTTGTCTTGTCCCCTGAATTTTGTGTTTTCCCTTTATTAAAGACATTTTCACCATAAATTGATGCAGAAACAGCACAAATTAGTGCATGATATTTCCTGAGGGATGACCCCCAGTTAATAAGGGTCATTGGTGAATTGAAACTTAGACCATTCACCACAGCTCTGGCTATATTTGAGCCAGATAAATGTCAGTACAGTATATCTAAACCACCTGTGTCACCAGACTCCTCAAACAACTCAATTTACAACAAAGCCCTCCAGTGTTTATTGCAGACATATTTTGCATGATGTTTATTTGTGAGTTTTATTGGCCTATAATTCTAATTTATTAGCATATGCATCTATAAAACACAACCTACGTGTCTTTTTAACTGCACTGTATATTCCCGTGGCCTCCCCCACACATATGTAAGTCGCGTTTGTAAAATGTGATGGATGACAAGAGTTGTTCACGGCTCCTCGTATTTGTTTGATTGTGTAGGTTGTGTGGCGGGACTCCTGATGGTTTATAAGGATGACAAGTCCAGGTATCGCTTCACAGACCTGTCTTACCTCCCGGTAGATCACTATCTCACACTGATGCAGGGAAATATGTCACCGCGGATGTCTAATAGGATGTTACTCATTTTCACACTTGTTGACTTTGTAAATGAAAGCTCTAGAATATATCTAAATGACAGACTCAAATAGAGCTAATAGCAAATGCAGAGCATCTGGCCAAGGACAGTGTTCAGTATGTGACGGGAACATATTTACCGGTGAGTTGTGTTATTATAGAAAATTACAATGCCTGGTGATAAGGGCCCATATATACACAGCTTCATATCAAAATAACAAAACCACAAATAGAAGTTGACTGTAATGGGCATCCAAACTAATATGGCTGCTCCCACAGATGTGCATCCAAGTGGTTTTACTTATCCATTTTCCATTTTCTCATTCACACCTTATTTACCATCCCACCGATCTCATTTGCATTGTAATGATTAGACTGTATGCATGCAAAATAGCTTTTTAAAAATGGTTTAATAGTCCTAAATATATTCATGAGATTCCCGGGAGAGTCGTGCAGACCTGTCAGAGTGGGAACCCGCTGCCAGCACAAATAAAAATGACTGCAAAAAATCCTCTGTTCTTCTTTCAGTGTGTAAAAACCCAATGTCCAGCCAAATGCTGCAGTTATGATATATGTCCAGATTTGGACAGTTTTAACACAGACACGTGTCTGAGACAAAAACAAAGGAAACATTTATGTACCTGTGGATTCTGTCAACATGTCTGGGTAAAACTACATAAACTGTAATACAAATCAGTCTTCAAGAATTGTCTTCAAGTGAATATGGACATCTTTGAGAGGAAAGATAAGTTTAATTGGTAAACATAATGATGTTTTTTTTGGTGGGCGGAGCTTAGCTGGAGGCAAAACAATTCCCTAAATATGTTTTTTTTAAACACTATCTTGTTGGCTTGTTTCATAACAATGTTTGTGGAAAATATGAGCTCTTCTGAATATGTATAGTCACTCACTCTCCAGGACCTTGAGTGTTAATTGAAGATTAGCTGGTGGGACCAGGCTGGCTGACGTGTACACGCTCCCTAAATGGATGGAGCATCTTTCTACAGTTGCCACTGATTCTATCTATTTGTCATTTAGCCATTTTAATGGTCAGCACAAGTGACAGGCACTGGTCTTTCCCAGTACAACCACAATCTGATCTGCCAGCCTCTGAAGCGAGTGTGGTTGAGAGCCTTGCTCAAGGGCACCTCAGTGGTGGTAGCACCACCCAGTTTTGTCCTGCTGGTCAGGGGATTGAACCTGTGATCTTTCGATCACAAGCTCGCTTCTCTAACCTTTAGGCCATTACTGCCCATCACTAGCACTGACTTACTCGTCAGTTGGTGACAAAAGTCTTAGTTCATCACGTTTTCGTTTATTCGCTAGCTGCAGGAAAAAAAAAATCAGCTGTAGCTGCTTTTAGCACGTTAGCTCACTTAGCAGTCCAATCAGACTGGGACACAGCCAATGAGATCAGTGGAGGCTTGTTTGACCATGAGTACAACACCTGAGGTGATTTAATCTAACAGCAGCTCCAACCAGACACTGACTCTGGGGACAGTGAAGACATGATGGGTTCAGGCGGGGACAGGAGGTGTGAAGCGGATTTATAATGTTAGCGAGTTAATTAGTATGTATACATCATCAGTCGTGTTGATAGGCTGGCAAGTGGAAGTTATTTATTCCCATGTGTTGAACAGCAAGACTTGTGTGAATTTATACTGCGTTAAAATAAATTAACAACACCTGCTGTCTCCTGCTGGTTGTTCCAACACATTCAGAGTCATTAATTAACCTTTTGCAGTTAACCTTTAACAGACGACTCTCTTTGTATCCATATATATATTTGAATAATTAAATTAATATCTCAAACGTGCAGTGACTAGTCGACTATTGGCTGTAACTGATGACTAGTGGTCGACTAGGAGAATCTTTAGCAGCGGGCAGCTGTGGTACACACCCACTGAGCCGGAGGACGAGTGAGAGTGACTCTTAAAACAGTGGAAAGACTGAAGACGGTTTTGGTGATTTTTATTTTGTTTCTCTCAGTCAAGTTTATTTAAAGTGTGGTTCACAGAGTTGACAAGGCAATTCAAGCTCATCTTTGTTCGGTAAGAGAGATAAACTTGAATTCAAACGGTATTTGTTTGTATATTTCTTTTCAATAAGGAAAGTAAGTATGAGAACGTTTCCTTTCTTGAAATTCTGTATGTTCATGTTGTTTGTCATGGCTCGCACACCTATTCCCACATTCGTCTTGTTGCGTTTATTCATTGTTGTCCTGGCAGTTGCAGCTGGTATGTGATAAAACATCCATTCTGAGCCATTACTGCTTCAATTCTGGTACCCAACAACACAGCAAGATGACATTTTCTCTTTGTTATGTCGCCTGCCACTCTGTGTTTACCTCCAGTTTTCTCGTTGTCACATTGTGACATAATCATGACACTGGCACTAAAAGGATGTATACACTTCATTTACTTGAGATGAATAAAAGGGTAATTAGTAATGCTGATTAAAAATAATTATTTACAGTGTAACAAATTGTTTGAAATAGAGACAAGAGCTTTTAAGTAAGATGCCCCAGTGGTCATACATCCTTGAGCAGATGTCCAGCATTTTTTTTTCAAATCCAATCTTTATATGGTTAAACGGGGAGAGATGAGCTGGAACTGGGGGCTGCTTATGGTGAAATAAAGCTTTGATAATGTCATTGTCTTCAATTATGGAGGCTGTAAAGTTGTCAGGGCGCAGTAACAGGGTGCTAACTAGATACCAAGGTCAGACAATAGAGAGAACTGACAGGCCGTGTGCACCCGTGTGCACACCTTCATGATATCTTTTCCATAAAGCTCCATGGCTTCCTTCATCCCACATTATAAATTATTTTTTTCCCCCCATCCCATTCCCACATCATCCTAGAGTAGTAGCTACCACTGAGGACACTGAGGTCATGTCCTTTAAATATTTTTTCTGGGAATCTGGGGGTTTTAGAAATGTGGGAGAATTACACGCTATAATTCTAACGGTTTCTGGTTGAACAGGGACTCAGACACAAAGAAAAGCACAGGACATGGTGTAAAATACAAAAAGGCACAGCCTTCACCGGGAAACCAGGCAGTCACACACAGGAGATCAGTCCGGAACATGGGAACTATGTGGACATTGAGAGGATGCCGAAACTCATAGACTGTCCCCTAAAGACATGCAGGGCTTTGTTGTGACTCTGAGCACGTGACTGTATTGTATGATTGCAGCTGCTGAGAGAAAATAAAAAGAAGTTAAAAACGAAGTTAGTCCAGAACAAGAAAACAAATCCAGGCAGGGAACGGGCAAAGTCGAAAACCCACAAAACAAGGCAATGTCCAAAAACCATGAAAACTAACAATGTGAAAATGCTGGAGAGCAATGAACACACGAAGCAGAACAAAGACAATCTGGCAAAGGTAGTAGTAAACACAAGGGAGTATATACACAGGGTTGACTGAGGGCACAACCAGGGGCAGGTGAATGACCACAGGTGTGGATAATCAGGGGTGGGAGAAACATGAGGGCAGGCACTGAAATGACAGGAGAGGTCAGTGTATCAAAGCAAAATAGAAAATACTATAGACGAGATAAACTGGCTGTTGAAAAGCACACACTTTTATGTCAGAAACTATTTCCTGCCATTTAAGACAAAATATTTGATTAATATTTCCATTACCATTATGTGCAGAGCTTTGCCGCGTGGCTCCTGAGATGGACCATCTCAGAAGGTCAAAGCGTCCCCGACCCGCCTTTAGGAGGGTTTGTGGTGATGTTTTGCTGATTGCAGCCAGCCCGTGATGACCCACCCACCCTCTTCTTACTGTGCAGGAGAACAGAGAAGATGTTTTTAAAAGTCTGTGTGTTCAGCTCTCAGTGCCTTTGTAGCTTCTAACTGAATCTCTGTGGTTTGAAATTTATTGTCTCTCCTGTGTCACCATTTATACTTTGAGGCATCTGCTTTATTTCACTGTTTCACTGATTTTTCCTGCTGCATAAAAACATAATGATAATAATAATCGGCCGGTCGTTCGGTCATTTTCGGAGCAAGGCTGCTTTGCTTTTGAGGTTGTCAACTTTTGAGGGCACAAAGGTGAAATGGCCGGGCAGCAAGGCCATCAAATAAAACAATGATTTGAAGTGAGTGGAAATGTTGAATTAAACTTAAGTGTTAAGGATGATTTTATTTGAAATGGATGAATGACATGGGTTTTATTTGAAATAGGCCTAAATAATTTTTTAAAAACTCACAAAATAATTTATTTTTCAAAAAATACCAGTATTTATACAAACTGAAGAAGATGATACGTGCTTATCCCTGCTCTAATCAGTCACTGGACTTGTTTTAAGATGGGGATGGGGAGTCGGAGGACCAACATTATGTTTAACCTTAATGTTATTAACATAGGGCTATGATACTCATTATGCTTATAATGCTTCTTAGGCCACTGGGTCATCTAAGTCAACGTAGTGATAATATTATATGTTGAGTTTCTTGTCTTATTCATTCACTAATTCATCAAACTGTAGTCAAAGTCATTGGTTTGAGTTTCGAATAAAAAGTGACAGCTCTATAAAGAATTTAGTATATTTCCCTGTCAGGTTTGCTGCTCCCAGTAGACCACACACACCAAAACTGACAAAACTGACAAATTTACTGCAATATTAATGCACACCAAACTGTGAAATATCAATATTTCACTCAGATCATACCAAACTCTGCAATATCAATATTTCCTATGTGCAATAATGTGAATTGAGCTGTTGAGTCTGTTTCTTGTTTACATTGTTTTAGTTTCTCTTGTTTATATCTTGCTTCTTTACTTATTTATTACATCTGCTTTTTATTGATGCTTCTGTATCCCCTTTGCTGCTGTAAGACTGTAAATTTCCCTGTTGTGGAATTTATATACGCCCACAATGTACTTAAATAGGTAACTGAATAAATAATATTTCAAAAACTAAAATATTTTAGGGACTTTTTGGTGTATTGTCAACATTTTCTGAGGGGATTCGGATTATTAAGTATGTCCCTGCTGGATCTGCATGTTTCGTTATAAAACGTGTATAAGATGTCATATGATTTGCTATTTTTGTACCTTGCAGCACAGTTGGTTGCAGTTTCTGTGAACAGGCTTGAACGTGCCATTGTAATTCCAAACTCAGACCCACTAAAGAACAACTGACACAACTTTAGCACGGTGTTCAGCTTAAAGCTAAGCTGGAAGTAGAAGTTTAAGTATAGCTCTCTCTTATGAGAAACTTCAAAAACAGGACTGGAGAGGTGTGAATTAAGGAAGAGGGGTAGAAGAAGAAAGCAGTGGTATTTAATTCACCCAACAGCTCTTAATTGGATTTTGCTTTGATGTCCAATACCAGTCACCATGGGATGGAAAAAATTAAGGGCTTTTCTTAAGGGAGATTTATTTTATAGCTGGTTAAATGTTCCATATCTCCTTATTAACTGGGGACTGGAATTGCAATTACTTCAAGAGACAATAGTGACATTCGTCCCAAGAATGTCTTTGGGTTTTTTTTTTTAACCTTGCACTATATTTGAAAACAGTTCTTCTTCCCTTTTTTCTTTCGAGGTACTATATGTGTCTGTCTAAATTATTTTCAAGTGGGTTGGAACAGTAAGCGATGCTGCAGAAAGAAATAATAAAATCTGTCAACTGGAAGGATCTCACTGGAGATATGGTACACTGTGTCAGCTCTTGCAAAAACAATTTATTTGACTGAAAATCCTAAATCCCACACACCTCTAAGCTACTCCAGAAATGTTTGGCAAGATAGTAAAATGCCTGAGAAATAAAGAAGGCACTCTTGAAAGTAATTAAGTCACAATTTAGCTCTTTCGCTGTCTATTCTTCATTTTGTCTTTGTGGATAAAAAAAGACACATAAAACCCCAAGTTGATAAATTCATTTTTTAACACACAGTTTGACAAAAGAGGTGGTTTGTTGAAGCCTGATGCATCTTCCCGTGACACATTAGACTAAAATACATACCCAACATGCTCTACAACAAAAGATGACTAACATTAAAAGCTGTACCAATATGAAATTGTATAATTTATCTAAGTGGGTGCAGTCGGGGCTTATACACGTGTTTATTCAGGCCTATTCAGTTGGTATAACAGTGTGACAGTAGCTAATATATTACTTATCTATTACCTTTCCTGTTATTAACACTTTACAATAAGGTCCACAAAACGTTGAGTAGTTATCAGGGAACGAATAAGAAACTAACAGCTAGTGAACTATTAGTTATTGAGCAACTCAAACTTTATAGAGTTGCTCGTGCTTAGTTAATTAATAGTTCATTAAGAAATGAGTGAGGAACAAATTAGGGACGACTTGATAATAAGTACTTACCTAATGATTCCTAATTGAGGAGTAATAACGTAGATAATGATGAGTTACTAGAGAACAGACTGGGAGATTCTATGTTAATGACTCATTAGTTAATGTTTACCTCATGAATATCTGTGAATCAATCATACCGACCATTTTCTTTATGAATGGTTCCTGATAAACTCTGAACTGGCCGGTGAACAACACAAAACCAGTAACGACTCATTCATTACTAATTACTTAAACATTACTTGCTTGTACCGTGGCCCCCTAAAGTAAAGTTAGACATGATACTGAGTAGTTACTAAGTAGTTACTCATTACTTCATCATTACCTGTCCAGTAGTTATGCATAATACTGAGTAGTAACTGAGTATTGAATTATTATTTCATCATTACTTGTTCATTAGTTACCCTTTTTTCCTTCCTTTCAAGTAAAGTTGTGTAG
>JAJHUR010091371.1:0-10439 GCA_027495735.1 Lutjanus campechanus
TTTTTCCTCGCCACTGTCGCCAAAGTGCTTGCTCATGTGGGGATTGTTTCAATTGTCGGATGTAAATATGATTATAGAGTGTGGTCTAGACCTACTCTATATGTAAAGTGTCTTGAGACAACTTTGTTGTGAATTGGCGCTATATAAATAAAATTTGATTTGATTTGATTTGATTTGATTTTCTCACAGCCCCGAGAAAATATGACTGCAGCTGCTCTGCTTGCTCTGTGACCTCACTCACTGCTCTCCTGTTCCTACACACTCTGCTCCAATGTCCAACTTTACTGCATGAATTGCATGTGGATTTCTTAGCAGGGCAATTTTCATTTTTACTGTGTTTTGCTTTCCCACATTTTCCACATGGTCCATTATTTCCCTCCTTTGGCTTACCGCGGTGTTTGGCGTGCTTGTTGTGCCTGTGCGTGACTTCACGGATCATCCCGGCTGCCTCTCCTTGCATGCTAACTTGTGAAGCTACCTCTTCGGACTGCCTGACCGTCTCTATGGTCAGCGCCAGCGTCAGGTCGTTCGTCAGCTGCAGTTTCCGTGAGACATCTTTGTCCAATATCCCTACGACAATCCTGTCGCGGATATTCTCCTCTCTGGTCGCACCGAAGTCACAATGTTCAGATAGCTCGTACAAAGCCCTGATAAAAGTCTCTGCTTTCTACCCCGGTCTCTGTACACGCTGATGGAAACATGCACGTTCGTGTATTATATTCCTTCTTGGCACAAAATACTCGTCAAACTTGCCAAGCACTCGGTCAAAGTCATTTCTGTGTCCGTCCTCGGTAAAGGCGAACGATCTGTAGATGTTTTCCGACTCGTTCCCCATGGCGTATATCAGGCTGCTCACCTGGACGGCGCCATCTTCTTTGTCGAGTTTAGTGGCGGTCCTGAATCTCACAAAACGCTGCTTCCAGTCTGGCCACTCGCCAGGCTTATCAAAGGAAAAGTTCGTCGGAGGATTAAACTTTGCCATGGCTTCTCTCGTTCCACGCTTTTACTTCTGACACCATGTAAATGACGGCGGAGGAGACCTCTTTACTCAACACCAGCCTTTTAATGTAACGTTAGGCAGCAGGCAAAACATACAGCAACACTCGCGAGAATTTGCGAGATCTCGTAGTCTCCTACGCTACAGTGCAGACAGAGTTACCGTCTCACTCTAGTATATGCGCAGGCACATTTCTACATCATTATATGACATCTATAACCACAAATTACAAAAGAATATTAAGGGACAGGTCACCGAAAAATTAAAAATCCATCATTTTCCCCCTTATCTTACCAGAAAATGAGCCGGATACTAGGGATTAATATTTTTTCTTGAAAATTAGATTTTTACTATTGCAGGGGGGAAAAAGCCAGTTTTCCTGGGAATCCCAGGAAATAAACTTTTTTCTAAAAGGCATAAATCCAACTAAGCCCTGGTCATGTCAGGCAACACTAAATGCCACAAGAAGAATTGACCTATGGCCAAGCCCCGCCCTCAAACGCGATGAGCCAATCACAGTGCGCATAGCTAACCCAATATACTCAATACATTCTCTCCTTGCACGTCCATTGAAATGTATTGCAGTTAGTTGGTTTTCGTTTGTTTTTATGTGTTTTTTCTGACATTTTAAGTTTAAAATGGTCAAACGGTGTGCATGGGGTACATGCAACTCTGACACTAGGTATCCTGAGAGGCTGGGCGACGGGGTGTATTTTTTACCCTTTCCCAAGCCACATCTCAACCGAGATAAGTGTCTGCTTTGGATAAAGTTATGCGGTCGACCACAACACCAACTAAACGTGGATAAAATTAATAACATCTGTTCTAAGGTAAGTCAACATAGTATTTGAGGCAACATATTGTCACTCTGCTGGAAAGAAATATAAAGTTATCTTTAACATCTCTAACGTTAGCTAACGTTAGCCTAACGTTAGCTCTTTGCTGCGTTGTACATCATGTCACTTTGTTTACTGGGAGTTCATTGGACTGTTATGTGCTAGTTTTTGTACTTTGGTAATCGTACATGATTGTTAGCTGTTGTCCAAAAGGCTCTAGTTATACTAACGTTAACTTTTGGAGCTTAGCTTCATTAACTTACCTGTAAATAACTGAGATAACAAATGTTGGCAATGTTGTGCTGAATGATTCAATGTAAATACTGTAGCACCAAACTAACGGAGAGGCACTCTTGGTAAAGATGGTAAAAAGGCTTGTCCTGGAAACATATGCAGCTTAGACTTGTACATATTTCATTTGATCATGAACCATTAATTGCATATTGAAGCACAACATTTTAGACAACGTTTATACAAAATCAAATGGGGAACTTTGTGATTTTTTTTTTTAGCAAAACATGTAACCTTTTCACTCCTCTTCAACTTAACTAAATATTCAAAGTATTTACATACAGTGTCAATAGACAAAAGGTCAGGGTATTCAAAAGGTCATTGATTTGTGCGGATTTAGTGTGAGTAATAACTCCTAATAAAATGCTATATTTTTTGTTTAAGCATTTTGTCAATGGAGGGTCCAGCACTGAGTTTCCCCATCCTCACCAAGCTACAAGGACTGGATCTACTGTCGCTTTGAAAGACAAGGGGACAGACCTGACACCATCCCCCGCGACACCCCTCACCAGCCCCAGCCCAGGGGCCCCACCTCCCCCACCCCAGCCCTTCCACCCCTGCCCACCTCAGCACCCCCTCCCCCCTCCCCCTCCACCACAGCAAAATCTCTCTCCCCCTTCTGCCACACCGCCACCCCCCTCCCCCTCCTCCACAGTGACACCTCTCTCCATCCTGGAGAGGGACGTCAACAAACTCTTCAGGAGGCAGAACCCCCGCAAAGCAGCAGGACCCGACTCTGTCTCCCCCTCCACCTTGAAGCACTGTGCTGATCAGCTGTCTCCAGTGTTCACAGACATTTTTAACACCTCACTGGTGACATGCCATGTGCCAGCCTGCTTCAAGACCTCCACCCTCATCCCCATCCCCAAGAAACCAAGGACCACAGGACTCAATGACTGACAGACCTCTCGCACTGACCTCTGTGGCCATGAAGTCCTTTGAGTGCCTTGTTCTGTCCCACCTCAAAACCCTCACTGACCCTCTCCTGGACCCCCTGCAGTTCGCCTACAGAGCCAACAGGTCTGTGGACGATGCTGTCAACATGGCCCTCCACTTCATCCTCCAGCACCTGTTTGTGGATTTCAACTCTGCTTTCAACACCATCATCCCAGCGCTGTTCCAGGACAAGCTCTCCCAGCTGAACGTGCCTGACTCCACCTGTAGGTGGATCACAGACTTCCTGTCTGACAGGAGGCAGCAGGTGAAGCTGGGGAAGCATGTCTCTGACTCCCTGACCATCAGCACCGGATCCCCCCAAGGTTGCGCTCTTTCTCCTCTGCTCTTCTCCCTGTACACCAACAGCTGCACCTCCAGTCATCAGTCCATCAAGCTCCTGAAGTTCGCGGACGACACCACCCTCACTGGACTCATCTCTGGTGGGGATGAGTCGGCCTACAGGTGGGAGATCGACCGACTGGTGACCTGGTGCAGCGAGAACAACTTGGAGCTTAATGCTCTAAAGACAGTGGAGATGGTTGTGGACTTCAGGAAGAGCCCAGTCCCACCCACCCCCATCACCCTGTGCGACTCCCCAGTGGACTTTGTGGAGTCATTCCGCTTCCTGGGCACCATCATCACCCAGGACCTGAAGTGGGAGCATACACATACATGAACACACACAGGTTCAAGTCACACTTGATCATTGATGACATAATATCAAGCTGAAGGCAAAAATCAGAAAAAGGATCTGCACACTGTTAAAAAAAAATCCCAGCAGCTTTAATAGCAGGCAACGTTGGGTTTTGAGAAACACGTAGAAACATTTAATAACATTTTATGAATCCACTTAATATCGATTAATCCATAAAATAATCAAAACACATTGATAATGAAAATAACTGTTTCTTGCAGCCCTAATGATGTTATTTTTCTTTCATTTACAGGTGTGAATCAGCTCCACTTAAAAGCAGCTGCCCTTGGATTTGATAGTAGCAGTTGTGGCTTTTTGATACTTTAATGTCTTGTCCATTGTTGATGACATAGAAGTCTTTGATAGTTGAGGCTGCTTCTTCTGTGGTCATGTCTCTTGATCCAAAGGGGCACTTAATTTCGAGCAGTCCAGTTTCCCCATTATCACATATAATAGCATCCGGGGTTGCACCAAGAAACGGCAGCTCTGGCTGTAGCATTAGGCCAGCATTGTGTACATGTCTAGATGGATATTTTTCTTGGTAGAGCTGCTTTGCCTTTGGCTCATTGGCAGTGCCATAGCTTGTTGCCTTTGAGGTGAAGGGTTTGGGATAGTACATCGACTGGACGAATTCCTCTATAACTTTTTTTCTTTTCAATATTTTTCCGAAGTTAGAGGCTGTCAGCCTTCCCTCACGATCTTTGTGCCATTTCTCACTGGCAGCCTGTGCCTTTGTCGCCACTTGAATTTTCCTTGCTTCTTCAAGATTGAAACTCTGACTCACTTGTTCAGTAGGTGTTGGTAGAGAGATGTCTGGGGAGAGGGGCCTGAGGATGTTGTCGGCACAGGAACAGGATACGGGCAGGGATGATGCCGGCTTGTTTAACAGTGGAAGCTACAGGAAAAGGAAATTGAAGTTATGACAAATACAGAAACAGAAGAAATTACAATATAACTAATAATAACATGAGAGGGAGTGCTCTATTGTGGTTACTGGCACTGGTGTGCTGCGGTCTTAAGGTATGCTATTTAGTCAATTCATAGTAGCTTAAATCATTGATTTTTCCTTTCCTCCAAATTAATTACAAACTTAAAGCTATCTAACGCTCCCTTTTCTCTTCCAGATTTTAAAATCATGTTCCATGGCTACACAGTTTTCATTGTTTTACTTGTTTCCAATATTATGTGCTCTATCAAGTGTACACTTTAGTTTGAATAATTTTACTGATATGTTGGTTGGTTTGTGACATTTGGCTTGTACCAGAACATCTTTATGTTTTCCTTCGTTCATTTTAAACCATAAATTTATATTTGCAGTGCCACTAGAGGATGAGCAGCCACCCGTGCAACAGCAGCCAGAGGAAGTGCCAGATCATCTGGACCAGCATCTGCCACTGGAGCTGCCCACAAGAGAAGTGGAGCATGAGCTGCTGACATTAAGGACTATGCTGGCTCAGAAGGATGCTGAAATTGAAGAATTAAAAAAAAATCAGACTCTAACAAGACTGACACCAGAGCTTCTGCACCGCAGCAATATTGCAAACTATTTCCAGTATTGCACTGGCTTTAGTTATGATCAGTTTAACAACTTGTGCTCTGTGTTTGCAGTGCCAAGTACTGATACAGCTCCACAAACTTTTGTCCCATTAACATATAAGAGGGTTGATCAAGAAATAAATAAAATGCCACTACATCACCAACTTTTGCTAGTTCTCATGAAGTTGCGCCAAAATTTGGACTTAAAGGATCTGGCTTACAGATTTCAGATACCTGAACGAAGTGCAGGCACTCTTTTCAACTCATGGGTTGATTACGTTTGGTGTACTTGGTGAACTTCCTGTATGGCCAAATAGAGACTTCATAATCTCTCAAATGCCAGAAAAATATAAGAACAAATTTGCAACAAGTCTGGCAATACTTGATTGCACATAACTTAAGATTGAGAGGCCAAGTTCATTAGTACTGCAAAGTCAAAGTTTCTCAAACTACAAGTCAACCAACACTCTGAAATCACTGATTGCATGTGATCCACGTGGCGCTATCATGTTTACATTGACTCTTTTTACTTGATCTAACAAAGAAATTGTTCAGAAAAGCAACTTTCTAGAGTTGATGAAAACACTCATGGCTCATAGCTACCTGAACAAGGGTGATGGTGTAATGGTTGACAAAGGATTTCTCATTGAGAAAGAAAGAAAGAAAGAAAGAGAAAGGAATTGGACTGAGAGTAAATATCCCCCCTTTTGCTCAGTCAAACAAACAGATGTCTGCCACTGATGTACACAAAACAAAAAAGATAGCTGCTCACAGAGTTCATGTGGAGAGAGCTATTGCCAAGGTAAAGAAATTCAAAATTGTATCGGGGAGAATACCCAACATCAGGTTGGGCAACATAAATCAAATTTGGTATGTTGTAAGTATGCTCTCAAATTTTCAGCCTCACATATTATAGTTATCCTGTATTCCTCCATGTGTTGAGCAGGGGATTTAAAATGTCAAAAGATTGCTCATCTGAAATGATTTTATTGTATGTTTGTGTACATATATATATATGTGTGTGTGTACAGATTTCTTTGTGACTGGAATAGTTGTATATATTAATAATCTACCGTGATTAGTTGTAAGTGCTCCACATTTTGACCTCTGGGGGTCCCCCATACATCATTATGAGAAATGATGGAGAGGAATGCACATTGCTTGAATGTTTTCAAATGTAAATAAAAATAAATCGGTCAGCTGTTAGCTGTCATAGTCTACTTATGTTTGTATGAATATTTGAACCATCTTTCCTCCAGATAGGCTACTGTGCAGTGTGCAGACTGTAAGTGTATTATTTACCTTGTAACTCAAACCACATCCGATTGGAAGTTCCTTTCCCTGTACTGTCACCCTAGCAGCTGTCTGATTGACCAGGTAACTTATTGGGGTCCCGGTCATGTTTTTTATGACATCATATACGTCTGCTCTCACACCTGACTCTTTCATAAAAAAGGCATCAAGGTTGTTTTAGGTAATGTATTCCAAAACATGCTTCATAGTCACCTCACAATGTCACAGTCATACTTGGATACTGTACAGTACATGCAGCATCACAAAGCTGAAAATATGCTGTTTCTCTGAGTTCATGAAGAGAAACATGGTTATAAAATGTCTATATGAAAGTAAAACTGTTTAACTGCAGAATAAGTACTTATACTTTGACAATTAAAGATCATTTTACTTTAAGTAAGGCTTTAAATGCCCAACTGTTGATTTAAGAGGATATCAATCCTTTGCTCACCACTGTGTACTGTACATGACATCAACCTATGATTACCTGTTTGGGTTGTAGGAGCAGATGATCGGCCTCTTTTTCCGTTTAGCCTTTGCTTTGGCAACAATGACAGACGTGATAGGTTGGCCGCTTGTGATCCGCTTGCCTCTTGGCTGATGCCACTGCTGGGCCTGACTTGTACAGGACAGCTGATCTCTCCCCCGCAGCAGGTCCACATAGTGGAACAGACCAATAATATGGGAGCAGTAACCCGGTTCCCTATGGATTCAATCCCAATGATGTGTCACATCAATGACATGGAACTTGTTAGTGTATATTAACAGATATTTAGCAAAGCCTAGTATATTACTAAACTCTGCTTTAGCAGAAGAAAAATCTAGCTATGCTAACACGGAGCTTTAAGCTAGGTTTAGATTTAAAAAAAAAAAAAAAAGCTAGTAGCAATAACTTAGCCTATTTTACAAGTCACGTCAAGTTAGGTTAATTAATTGAAGGTAAATCACATTTCTTACCCTGCAGTGCATGAACAATGCTGATCCTCTATCTTGTTGTTTGAGATGGTGATGGCAACGAGATGCGGTTTATCACGTTTACACTATGACCTGTAAATTTTTGCCTGGAGCTGAAGCTTTTCATCGACCTTCTCAACAATCAAATTATTAATATAACCCTCCAATGCATAGTTAAGGCCCTTTTGGTGACTTTGAGATGATATATAATCTTTCTGTCTCCAAAATTCATCAATTGCCTCCTGTGAAATGTCTCCTACTGTGACACTTGCCATAGCGCCTGTCACAGAATGTTGACAGTTTGTCCGAGTGAGTGGAGGGGGTGGGGCTTAGCCATAGGTCAATTATGCATATACAGTATGTGTTCCTAACCTGAACTTTTATGTGTATTATTTTGATCATTATTAAGGCAAAAGAACACAATTCATGTCCATCAACATTAGAATTAATATAAGCTTCGCATCCAGCGGTTGCTCCGCTGGTGCAAGCCAAGGCTGCAAGTGCGAGCTACCTGCAACAGAGCAGTGAGCCTGCTGTATTAACTGTGGCATTGGCACAATCACAAGAGGTCAGCCTGCAGCAGAATGAATTTGATGGGCCAAAAGGTGTTTGCGTACTACCTACAACAGAGGTGCAATCCCAGGGGCAGCCTCGCTGTGTTGCGGCTGCTGTGAAGGTCCAGGGGCTGCAATGTGAACTGCCCCACTCTGAGGCCGGGCTCTGTGGCCGGGTCGTGATTATCTCTGACCTGGAGATCTGCAGCTGCGATGTTTTCATGCTAGATAACACCATCTTCTTCTTCTGCTCATTCCAGTGGTTCTCTTCTTCTTAGAGTGAGATTTTTTTGACAGATGATGGATCACAGTGTCCCCTACCGCCTGGCAGTGAAAACAGCAATCAACAAGATATCTCGTCAATGGCGGATAAAGAGTTAATGACACACTCCACCGCTAATCTATGACTTTAACACAACTAGGCTAGCTAGCATGGTGATATGGCCATGATTACTGGAAAGAGACATTGCTGTTGAGTACATTTTTTGTTGCTTTGAGCACCACAAGCCAAGTGCCATCTAGTTCCATTATAATGACGAAAAGGCAGACATTTCTATGACTAATATCTCCAAAACAATGCAATTCACACCAAATCTATCTACGTGGATAGATAACACCCCAGGTGAGAGGAAACATGTATTTTTGATTTTGGGGTGAACTGTCCCTTTAAGCTATAGCCTGCATGTCTAACAAATGAAGATAGTCATAATGTATTTATTGTAAGAACTGTCTCCTCAGATTTTTGCTTGAAGTTCTTTCTCAGTAAGTTGTCTATATACTCCGCAGTTCAGTTTGGAACCGGCTTCCCACAGAAGCTTGATTCAGTACAGTTAGATGGCAGAGACAAAGATACCTCTCAGCAACAGTTATGCATGAATATAAGAACTCACCAGTCATTGGTTAAAGAAACTGGGAGCTTCACATCAAAGTCTGTGCAGCTTTAAACAAGTTAAACAGGTTCTTGTTTCAGTGTCAAGTGCACAGTACTGCATCTAACAATCTGGAAAGAACAGGCATGTTACTGCAGCAAAGATATTCTAAAAACTTCAAAATAGGAATAAAGGGTGGCGTATGTCCTTTATTAATGAAATTGATCACAGAATATCAGCTGAACCCAATATGGACTAATAAATCACAATGTATTGTAATATGTTAAAATAGCCATTATTGAATTACTGTATATTATTATTATACTTGATTGTTTATTTATTTAGTTTTAATTTAATAATTTTGGGGTCATTTCATAAGTTTAAGACAGCCAAGAAATGCAACAAATGTTCCCTGCCAGACCCAACCTGGTCAATGGTGAGAATCTAAAGCCTCTTCTACACTGGGTAAAAACCCCACTAACATCTGACATTAGTCTTCAGTGGGAGAGGCTACAATCACCATTAATTCTGGGGTCAACTGACTCTTCAGTAGTCATGGGTTTTATCAGCTCAAGCTCCAATCAGCAGAGATGGAAACTTGACACCTGAGTGGGCACAATATTTCTAACCTTTTTTCAGGCGTGATGCTTTGAAGGCTTGTCACTCCTGTCAGGAATTTCTGTGACTCTTTGTCAGCTCAGCCTCAAATTCCACCCATCTTTGTTCAAGGAGCGCTCAAATATTATCTAAATTAGCCAATGTTGAGTTTGAAAGTGTGATTGACGTAAAAGATATGAAAAAGTAGTCAATGTAACATTGTCACTGGCCTCCATGCTGCTTTCTACTGTTTAGTAACCCACACAACACGATGGAAAAAAAACAAAGGGTTGGGGGGCAAACTTGTCCACTGGAGTCAAACCCATGTCCCCTGCATATACATGCTAATTTCCGTGTAAAAACTGTATCAGTCACCCCAAATCCATGGTGGAACCCTGATGTCAATCTTGGCAAAGGTACAGTGGGAAGCAGACAGGCTGATATTCTGAAGCTGTATTTGTTAACATATCGTCATGTCGGTGTCTTCAGGCTAGAGTTTCATAAGTAGGTCATTCCATTATTTCTCCCACTCATCTTTCTCCCACTCCACCTCCCTCTGCCATATAATTGTATCAAGTGCTCTGGCTCATATCACTCACCCGTTTGAGGTGGTTGTGCCCTGCAGAGGCCATTCATGAGGAGTGTGAAACCACTGTCTGCTTATATTTCACTTTTCATGAGGTCAGGAGCAGCTCAAATTTGTATCAAACAGAGAGACGGAATAAGAATGCAGACTACATTTGAGTTTGGAATGTGGCTGCTTCATTTGGATATTCAAAAACGTTTTATTCATTGTAGACATATATATATATATATATATATATATATATATATATATATATATATATATATATATATATATATATTATATATATATATATA
>JAJHUR010091372.1:0-10056 GCA_027495735.1 Lutjanus campechanus
AATGTGAAATAAGGGCTGTGAACAGTTCAACTGAATGAGGAATTTTTCCTTTACAGATTTCATGTGCAGGTTTTTAAGAGACATGGGAGAGATGAACAAATACAGAACTTCACAAGAATAAAGAAGAACTTGGACAGTCAACATTTCAACATTTTTGCACCAGTTGGTTATGTGAGGACGCCTAAAACTGAGTGAACAGTTGCTGGTGAAGGCTGTGAGATGCAGTTGAAAGCCTGGAAAAACCTAGTAAGTGGGCCTTAAGTAAAGATCATTTTGTCAAACTACTGTTCCCAGGGTTTTTAACTTTGAGGCCCAAAGATTTTTCATGTAACAGAAAGATTATATTAATTTGTATCCCTTTAATCATCTTGTGACCCATCGCATTTATCTAGGGACCCACTGGATGGCCAGAGCCCCAATCTTAATGCACAGTTCCAGTTCCCAAATGTGTAGTTAGACCATTAAACTTGTTGTTCAGGATTCCTTGGGTGGACCTGAAACATTGGCTTTTTCCTCCCTTCACCCTCCCTAACAGTCAGTTACCAAACGTACCTTCAGTGAGTCTCTCAGTCCAAATCAGTCCAGCAGTTCACTTCAGCTCACTTCAGTTCCAACAACCCGACACAGAAGAAGAAAAAAAACATCCTGTCACCGTCCTCTGGCTCTGATGGCTCAAACATGTCTGGAAACGTCCAATAAAGCTGCTAGACGGGCCGTTCAGGTTTCAAGTTTTTTCCAGGTTGTAGTGGTGTTTGGTGGTGGTGTCTGAGACAGCACCCAGTGTTTCAGAGCAGAGAAAACTGCTATTTTTTTCATGATTTTGAGACTTCAGACAATTTTAATCATTCAAATTTGGCTGGGTGACTAATACATGTTTCTATAGTGTGGCAAACTCAGACCACACTTTTTTCATGGTCTTTAAACTATTTTGATAATTGATTCAAAGTTTACGTATTTTTCATGGAAAAATGGCAGAAAATGCTGTTTTCAGCCTCGCAAACATGGATATTTCCTGCCTTTTTTTGTTAATTATCATATTAAAATTCATATGCTTTGGTTTTTAACTGACAAAACAAGACATTTAAAGAGATCACCTTAGACCTTGAAAAACTGGGATGGACATTTTTCACTAATATCTGATATTTTGTTGATGTTGCAACTCTTGATTAAACACAAAAAAATAAAATTTACTCTTTATTGTTATTTGAAAGCCTAAAAATAACAATGTTCAGGGGCATGTAAAAATTGACTTTGGGCAAGAAGTGAAAAAAAAAATCTAAACCTAAAATGTGGAGTTGATTAAATGATTCGGGGGTGGGGGGCAAATAATTGGTGAGCCATAAAGAATGACAAGAAGGAAATCAAGGATTGTAGGAAAGCAGGAATTCTGGAAAATGGGGAGCTTGAGAGGAGAGGAATGAGCCTAGCAGAGGGAAAGGTTCAGAGTAGAGGTGGGGGTGAGGGGATGTTAGCCATCCTTTGGGCAGGGCTCTAGTCCGGGTCAGTGTTGGCCCTCAGGAAGGCCCTTCTGCATTCCTGTCCTCTGGGTGACCCCTCCTCTACGGCCGCAAGACTTATTGGAGTAATCAGCCCCTGTCAGCACCTTGGTTATGCTGCATGGACTCAATCCAATAAATGTGAATGGGACGTGTAATAGCACCTGATGAAAAGTAAGTTTGTTTGCACTGAAAGGAGTCTCTCCGACTTTTTCCTTTTTGTCCGATTTTTTTCTTCTTTTTTTTCACTCTGTGTTTTGCTTTCTCCCCGTAGCCGTCTGTTTGTATCAGGAATGGGAAACCACTGCACGGACGAGGGAGGCAGTGGAAGAGAAACCCAAGCCTGTTTTTATTGCAGAACCTTTTCAGGCTGTCATAAATCTTTATGGTTCGAAATGTAAAGAATAAAGCACAGTAATAAGTTTCAGACGGATGTAAAATTGTTGAAAGAGGGGTGTTAGAGGAGTAAAAAAAAAAAAAGCCAGTACCATGGTTTCTGTGCTGGGAATGCTGATAAAGATGCTGATGTAAGATTACCTGTCCATGTGTTGATCCACACAGTGTTGGACAGATATTGTGAAAACAGCAAGACAATATGTCCCCAGGGCCATCGTCAGGGCAACAGTTTCACTACAACAACAAAACATATCAATGATAATCCAATGCAAAAATGTGAAATCTACTCAGCATGTTCATGAGGACGAAATGTTACTTTTGTACTAAGGCTGAATGATTTTGAAAAATATCTAATTGCGATTATTTTGACTGATACTGCAATTGTGATATTACTTGTGTTATTAGAGGTAATGATAATTTTACATCATTATTTCATCATTTACAAAACATGTTAAAATGACTGTGGTGTGATATTTTTGTAGCAGTTTTGTAGTACTAAATGAAGTTTTTTTTTTTTTAGTCTGTAGAATCTGATGTGCCATAGCCAAGCCATAACCTTGTTTCCCTGGTAACATCTTAGGGTTTGTCAATCACTAAGTATGTATGTAAATATATGGTACAGTACATGATAATAATAAAGAAAAAGTTCAACATAATATTGCACATGATAACGAGCGTAATATTGCATAATTTTAAATAATAGTAATAATATAATAGATATTGGTAATACATGTTCAGACTTTTTTTTTTCTCGGTGACAGGAATTTATTCCTAATATCAAAGAATACACAGTTGATGTCAATTAATCAGATGTTAGTTTGTTACTGTGTATTAATTGGGAACGAATGCTATGACCGTGTCCCTGTTGCTATGGTTACTTATTTGCGACACAGACTCTGCATTGATTTAAAACAGGCGGTGAACAGACATTTTTGCGGTAACTATAGTAGATCTCCCTTATCAGGAATAAATGAACAACCTGCAGCCAATCAGAATGGAGTATTCACCGAGATCATCGTATATAAATCTAACCGGCAGATGAACATGAAGTGTGTATCTTGAGAGGTCACACTATTTTTGATTTAAGTGACCTTTTCTCTGTCAGCAACCTGTGGTTAAATTTCCTATTTATCACCACACTACTGCTCCAAACGCGTGTTCAGACAATACAAAGCAAATTTTTATCTTCCTTTATTTGACTGCAGGACTCTTTGTGCAGTTTCTCCTCAATTTGAGCCACAAATTTGCATCCACTGCATCTATGATAATGCATCTTTCCTTGGATTATGCATCAAATAACACTAATCACTTTTAATAATACTGTCATATTGTGGGGAGTTATAAAAATTTAAACCCCCGGGTGCCACTTAAACTTTTTCCATGTGGTCTGTGAAGTGAGCTTTACTGGAACCATATAAAAGTGTTTCTTCTAATGTATTCAGTATGACACAAGCTAATGATTCTGTTGCTAATTTTAACAGGCCAACCAAGTGAGTTAAGTTTCTCCTGTGGGAAGCTTAAGCAATTGCAATAGCAAGAGTTCCCTAACATGCAGTATGAGGGTTAAAAACACTGTTTGTTGTTGTGTTACTGTACCACGTCGTTGGTTTTCTTCAGATTCGTGAGGAGAAAACAGCAGAAAAGGAGCCCGGCTGAAAAGTATTGATTTTCTGGCACCGCCCTGCTTAGATTAAGAAATGCCAATACGAGGATTCCACCCCGACTCTCTGGTTCATGTCGAGTTCACTTGTCATTTTCTATAATTCTGACAAAATCAAGATGCTTAACCGTGATGTAGTTAGCCATGCTGGGCCGCCCTAGGGCTTTCTGATTGAATTAGGCGTCTGTGTTCTGCCATTTGGTACCAGCCTGAAGTATTCCCAACACTTAATGGGGGCAGAAGTTATTTACTGTTTTCAAAGAGGGGATTTGAACAAAATGAACAATGCTGCTGTTCATAAATTCAGCTTTCTTACAGCTAATGTAACTGTTTACTTTCCCTAACAAGCCATGCTGTGACTGCCTATACACATAATACATCAGCACATTGCATATGGGATTTACATTCTTAGGCAATTGCATGCCTGTTTGACTGTGCCTGCAGTACAATATACATACAGTACATTACAGTTTACAGAATATATAAAATATTACATAACATAAAGATATATGATCCCTGGTGGATTGCTAAAAATGTCCTTTTCCATTTAACATGTCATAATGCTGTTTAACATGACTTGAGTTGAATTCACCTGTATGCAGATAAGGCAGATCACCATCTGTGCAATGCAGTGAGAACTGATCTGTTTTTTTCTGAAACCTCCTTTTCTCTTCAACAAAACAGCATTTTTTTTCACATTTTTATCTCACTTCAACATTCAACTGCAGAGTTGTCCACAGAAATACAGCACTGGCATTGATGACTGATATATTTTTTTTATGATTAACAATTTTTATTGATAATTTTCAGCATTATACAAAAAAGAAACGCTGAACAGACACTCACAAGATGACAGCAATAGATCAAGACAACAGCACATAAACAAACGATAATAAGAAGGTGCAGGGGTGACACCCAGAACTAGAGCATGAGAAATATTTGAGGTATATTATATATTATATTGTATATATTATATATTCGAGGTATTACTGTATGGCCAAGTGTGACGTCCAGATCCTGGGATTTTTGACGACAGTAAAATGTGCCACAGCATACATCACATTCATTTATTATACTTCAACATTTAACTGCAGAGTTGTCAGCCGAAATACAGCACTAGCATTGACTGATCATAATTGACCATTCCTAAGTCCCACCCCTAGCTAATGTTAGCAGCCACGAGCTAATTAGCTTGATAATGATTTATGTAGATTAGCTTGCTGGTTAGCTAGCATTGTGTTAACATTAGCTAACTTAGGTTGTGGTTATATGTTGCTGTTATCTCCCAATCCCCCGGTAATTCAGAATTAGATTTTCTTGTGAAAAGAGGTCAATCCCAGCTAGTGTTTTTTTTTTTTTTTTTTACAAGTTGTCATTCCTAACCTGACAGATGCTTGTTAGGGGTGTCCAGTTTGAAGCAGTGGCAAAGTGTTGCATTAAATGTTGGCTGTTGAAGGTTAAAGTAATGAAATGTAATGATGATATATAATGTATCTATTTCATGTCATGTTCACGGGCAGCAAAAAATGTTTTTGAGGGCCACCATTGACCCACAGGCCACACTTTGAGAGCTCCTAGTGTAGTTATTCTAAGTTTGCTATGGTGACTAAACTGCAGACTGCAGAGTTCTCCATTGAAATACAGTACTAGCATTGACTGATGATATTTGACCATTCCTGAGTCCCGCCCCTTTTTGCTCCGTACCCAGTATCAGTTCAACAAACTTGGTACCTTGTCAACTTTCCGCTTTTTTCCGTAACGACGACATACAGGGTCTCATCTTAAGATAGCTGTTAACAAAATGCCAGTTAATGTAATATAAGCTAACTAGCTAGATAATTGTTGATGTGGATTAGCAAACTCTAGGGCTGCACAATTAATTGCAATTGCAATAAAATTGCAATATGGCCAAGTGTAATATCCAAATCACAGAACCGGAACCAAATCACAATTTTTTGAAAAAGGAAAAATGTTTGAGAGAACAGCATTATAATGAGGTACTGGCCTAAAAACTGTTCTCCAGATGAAAAAAAACAAACAGATTTTTTGGTACAGACCTCAATAAATATCACATCATCATGATTTTAATGTTTCTTTGCAGTGAACATGAAAATTGCCATGCGAAATTCATCATCTCCACTCATTTTGCTATGTGAAACGATTTGGGCCGCCCGCAGGCTGCACTTTGAGAGCTCCTAGCATTGTTGTTCTAAGGTTGCTATGGTGCCCAATCCGTGGACCATTTGTTTTATTCATCAGAAAAACAATTATAGCCAATAAATCACATTTACATTCACTTTTTTTGTGTAAGCTACACAAAAATTTCTGAAAATCAACAAAAAACAAGAAATGGATTTAGATTAGTGGCTTTCAAACGGTAGGGTGTTCCCCACTGCCCTGGTGGATTAACCTGGATCAACCTGGATCTGTTTTTTTTTTATCAGTTGCTTCCCCTATTATTGTTAATGATTGCTATAAAAGAAAAAGTGGTTTGAGGGGCAGCTCCTGAAGGGGGGGCATGCCAGATAAAGTTTGACTGAAGCATTGGATCATGCAGAGAACGTGATGTTGCATAATGAACATGGGAAAAGAAAATGTTACAGAGTAAATCTGATAACTTGAGCAAGTCGAAACACAGGTGTTACATGAACAATGGCTCTGTTGTGTTCAAGTCTCTCACTAAGCCGTGACAGTGAGCCAACATGAACAATACCAGGACCCTGAAACTGAGGCAGATAAATGGAATTCAGCCGATATTAATCTTATTACTTAGACCTGTGCTTTTCTTACTGAGACATATCAAAATGTCTGCAGTTAAAAAATGGCAACAGTCAACAGATTGTTAAGAATTAAGGAGATCAATGAAACAGCTTAAATATAAAATATCTCACAGGAAGCACATGTTTTGTGTAAATCATGGTAATTATTTATGTGATCGTGTGATCGTGTGCATGAGTGACCAGCAGACCTGAAACCTCTCCACAGCTCACAGCTAACCTCACATACTGCTGGACGGATCAGCCTGATTGTTTTGTGTGCAGTCATGACTGTATGCTGAAGGACCTCTGTGATTCACAGGTTTTGAAAAATCTTGAAAACCCTTTTTTCATGTCTCCGCTCCTGCAACAGCTGTGGCCACAGACATGTTTGTCAGGTCATCCCATTCTTGTGAATGCAATATCTTCTGTGAATTTCTTAACACTTAGCACAAATGACCACTTGGGCTTAAGAATGAAGCGATTAAATTTTGGTGGTTTCAAAGGTCACTTTGACCTCACACCCATTCCACTCTCATGAACCCAGTATTTCAGGAACACCTCATGGGAATTCCTTAAAACCTGGGACAAGTGTCCACTCGGACTCAAGGATGAACTGATTAGATTTTGGTGGTCAAAGGCCAAAGGTCACTGCGATCTCACAAAAGTTGTTTTTGGCCAAGAATTCTGTATACGGAGTACAGTATAAAGTATATTATATTGTATTGTACAGAGTACAGTCATAAAGGAGCACCAAAATTATGAGGCTGATTTGCCTGTTGTATGCAAAATTACTACTGACATGAACAGTAGCTTTAGCCCTGTTGGTCACTCACACACTCTAGTTGCACTATGAAACTGTTATACTTTCGGGGGGGTCCCTGTTTCGTTTGTCTTATGTGTGTGCACAAAACAAAACTAACCCTACTACCTCAAATTGTTGACTTTCTACATGTAGTTTTCTATAAGGATTAAAGACTGTGCAAGGAACAATAAATATGTGTAAATGTGAGTTTGTCACACTACAGAAATGTGTGTAAAAACCAAATGTACAGTTTTCTCTGTTGTTAAACACTGGGGATGTGTCCGCTCTGCTGTCTGAGTCTCAAACACCACTACGACCTGAAAACAACCTGAAACATGGATGCTCTGTCTGGCAGCTTTATTGGACGTGTCCAAAAATGTCTTTTTTTCCCTTCTGTGTCGGATTGTTGGAACTGAAGTGAGCTGAAATGAACTGCTGGGCTGATTTGGACTGAGAGAGTCACTGAAGGTAAATTAAGAACTGACCGTTACGGGGGGTGAAGGGGAGTCATTCGCTTGTTGGTTTGTGGGGCTTATATAGTGCTGGGCTATTATGGCCCTGTTGTGTCATCGAGCCATGTTCAGGTTCGCCCAAAAAATCCTGAACACAGAAATCACAAACAACAGTTTAACGGTCTAACTCCACAATTCAGTACTACAGGTCTCAGTCTTTTCACATGTTTTCAGTAACTATTTTCTAATGTATAATGTGTTTAGAAGAAACTCTTTTTTTTTAGCTACTTCCTCCTGCTTCCACTCTTTATGCTAAGCTAGGCTAACCATGTCCTGAATCCAGCTTTGTACTTAAAGCACAGATCTGAGATTGACATTGATCTCCTCATTACACTTGGAAAGAAACCTCGTCCAAAAATCTTGAACCATTTCTGTTACAATCTTCATGCAACTGACAACATACAGCTAAATTCTGTTTAATTTGATGTAATTAACGGAACAGCTGTTGTGCAAAAGTATTCAGTTTTCTGCACAATTTTTAGATATTTTTCTGACAGTAATTTTATTCTGTTGTTTTTGCATTTAACCATGTTTCTATTTGAGTGAGTGTGTGTGAGTGCCAGTGTGTGCGTTCATGTTTGAGATGGCCATCAATAGAAAGAGAGTGGAGGGAGAGATTAGGCAACTTTGTGTGCTAATCCCTGTGAAATCACGGGCCCTGGGGGTGAGGTGGGGAGATAGGCGAGTGCCTCTCTGATCAGACGGGCTGTGGCTCACCGTGTGAAGCCGCCTGAATGCCCAGTAATCCCTCCCAGAGCCACAGAGAAGCCCGCCTGACTGATGGGCAGCTCACCTCACTGCAAACACCAGGCTTCTGCCTCTAAAACACTTCATCACGGCCAGGACTGGGAAGACTACGGGCGGGTTAAGGAGGTGAGGGCTGAGGTGACGGTTTAGTGGGGAGAGCAGAGGAGAGAGTTGATTTTGCTGTCAAATAACCACTGTGATTACGCTGGTTTTCCCTCGCTGTTGTCCAGCAGTAGAGTTTCCTCTCTGGATAGATTTTAAGTAAAAATCTGCCTCATTTTTATACAAATAAAGATTAGTTACACTACTTAGATCATCATTTCCAACGAGTATTTTCTGTTTGATCAGTTATCATCAATTGACTCTTTGCCAAGCCCCACCCTCTTTAGTTACTGTTGCTATGTCTGTTAAGCTTTCCATTCTGGATTCTTAGGAGTAATTGTTGAAACACTCAGTCTTTGATTTGACAGAGAAGAAAAGTAGTAGTTGGCTAGCGCAAGCTAATGCTAATGCACAAACTCCTTGAGTGAGTTGAGAAGCCTGCCTCCAGCTGAGTTATTAATGTTTCTGACACATTTTAAAACATGAACCCTATGAAAGTGTCTTAAATATGTAAAGTCACTTAACAGCTGTGCACATGATATAACGGTAATGCTAAAGGACTGAGGCTAAAGCTTGGTTACATCTCAGCATGTGGCACATACTGTATGATAGAAATACATTCATTAACATGGAAAAAGGAAGCGCAGGGACTAGATTAAGTGCAGTGAACCTTGAGACAGGTCACCCAGCCAGACCAGACGAACCACGACCACCTCAAGAAGAGAGCTAGGATAAGCGCTAAGCTAACCCGGCTTAAGCCTAAAAGAGCGAGCCAGAGAGATGCATAACTGTTGCCCTACATCCTCCCCCTCAAGTCACAAATTAGATGACTTTATACTTGACTCAACTCCACCTGACTTTACTTGAACTTGAGACTTGAACTTGACTTGAAATGACCAAGTCCAAATATTAAAAAGTATGTTATTTAACAAGCGTGCCATGAATCAGTTCAGTTCTCTTCATTTCCTGAGTTAAGAAACGTTAATGCTATTCATTCTCAGCAAGCTGATTCTTAACTCCCCTGATGCACTTTGTTTTCACCAGTCAGACAGCATCCAATCAAGTTCCAGGAGAGAAAACGTTATTGAACTCCATTTGTGGAAAAAATTATAGCAAAGATAATTTCATTCGTTGGTCAAGTGAATTGCAGTATGTAAAATGTGCAGGTTGAACATTACAAACAGAGACACAACTTCCATTGTAGTTTAGTATTTGGAGTTCCACAAAGAAGAGAAAGCTGAGGATCTGTCATTAAAATGGAATTACATTTGGGACTTGACAGTCAAGACTTTGGATTTGACTTGGAACTAGTTTGTCTTTACTTTCGACTTTAGTGCAAATAATTGAGACTTACTTGTATCTTGTAAAACAATGACTTGGTTTGTCACAATATCTAAAGGCCAGGCTCCACTTGAAACACAGTACTTAGTGTGAAATTTTGCCTGTTGTTCAACAACGTCCATCAGCAAAAGTCTTTATCACTGTTCCAGAACAACCACACTTAAAGACAAAGTCACAAGGCTGCTGCCAGAAAGAGAGGGGAGACACAACAATGATTCAAATACACCATCTTTCCCTGTAG
>JAJHUR010091372.1:10076-32608 GCA_027495735.1 Lutjanus campechanus
ATAGATTTTAAGTAAAAATCTGCCTCATTTTTATACAAATAAAGATTAGTTACACTACTTAGATCATCATTTCCAACGAGTATTTTATGTTTGATCAGTTATCATCAATTGACTCTTTGCCAAGCCCCACCCTCTTTAGTTACTGTTGCTATGTCTGTTAAGCTTTCCATTCTGGATTCTTAGGAGTAATTGTTGAAACACTCAGTCTTTGATTTGACAGAGAAGAAAAGTAGTAGTTGGCTAGCGCAAGCTAATGCTAATGCACAAACTCCTTGAGTGAGTTGAGAAGCCTGCCTCCAGCTGAGTTATTAATGTTTCTGACACATTTTAAAACATGAACCCTATGAAAGCGTCTTAAATATGTAAAGTCACTTAACAGCTGTGCACATGATATAACAGTAATGCTAAAGGACTGAGGCTAAAGCTTGGTTACATCTCAGCATGTGGCACATATGATAGAAATACATTCATTAACATGGAAAAAGGAAGCGCAGGGACTAGATTAAGTGCAGTGAACCTTGAGACGGGTCACCCAGCCAGACCAGACGAACCACGACCACCTTAAGAAGAGAGCTAGGATAAGCGCTAAGCTAACCCGGCTTAAGCCTAAGAGAGCGAGCCAGAGAGATGCATAACTGTTGCCCTACATCCTCCCCCTCAAGTCAGACTAAAGTCACAAATTAGATGACTTTATACTTGACTTGTCAAAATCAAAACTCCAAACTTCCACTCCAAATCAACTCCACCTGACTTTACTTGAACTTGAGACTTGAACTTGACTTGAAATGACCAAGTCCAAATATTAAAAAGTATGTTATTTAACAAGCGTGCCATGAATCAGTTCAGTTCTCTTCATTTCCTGAGTTAAGAAACGTTAATGCTATTCATTCTCAGCAAGCTGATTCTTAACTCCCCTGATGCACTTTGTTTTCACCAGTCAGACAGCATCCAATCAAGTTCCAGGAGAGAAAACGTTATTGAACTCCATTTGGGGAAAAAATGATAGCAAAGATAATTTCATTCGTTGGTCAACAACAAGTGAATTGCAGTATGTAAAATGTGCAGGTTGAACATTACAAACAGAGACACAACTTCCATTGTAGTTTAGTATTTGGAGTTCCACAAAGAAGAGAAAGCTGAGGATCTGTCATTAAAATGGAATTACATTTGGGACTTGACAGTCAAGACTTTGGACTTGACTTGGAACTAGTTTGTCTTTACTTTCGACTTTAGTGCAAATAATTGAGACTTACTTGTATCTTGTAAAACAATGACTTGGTTTGTCACAATATCTAAAGGCCAGGCTCCACTTGAAACACAGTACTTAGTGTGAAATTTTGCCTGTTGTTCAACAACGTCCATCAGCAAAAGTCTTTATCACTGTTCCAGAACAACCACACTTAAAGACAAAGTCACAAGGCTGCTGCCAGAAAGAGAGGGGAGACACAACAATGATTCAAATACACCATCTTTCCCTGTAGGTATTAATGGTAGTTATTGATGGAAGAATTTCTAATCTACCTACTCTCTCACCTTTGCACACCCAGCCAATCACTGCATGAATTGGGCATACTGTCACTTTCAAAAAATTATGGAAATTATCAGACACACCACCAGTTCCGATGTCAGAAAGATGATTTAAAATGCAATGACAAAACTGCATACTGATGAGTTTTTAACTGCATCTTATGGTCTTCACTGATGATTAGAATATTTTCGTTGACACCTGCCATCTGCTAGATCTCTCTGAGAAGGACCCATCCTTACGATTCTAGACTTTTGACTCTTTTGGTCTTTTTGAACAGACCCAAATGAAATGGAACCCAACTACGAAACTTTAACAAGGTTTTCTACATGATGCATTTTGAAGCCCCAATTTAAATTTTATGCCTTCCGCATTACTATATCCAACCTATCCATTCATCCATGCATTGCTTGCTGCTTATCTGGTTCTTGGTCCACTTATCAACGTAGCCCAGACGTCCTTCTCCTCAGCACCATCCTCCAGCACCTCCTTGGGGAATCCCAACTTGTTCCCAGGCTAGATGGGATTTGTTCTCCCTCCATTGTGCTCCGGGTCTGTCCCAGTATCTTCTCCACAGGGAGCCATGATCCATCTGATTAGGCTGTCTGAACCTCGAGTGGCTCCTATATGAAGGAGCCTAGAGGTTCTCCTCTAAGCTTCCAGCGTTCCAGATATCTGAGCTCCTCACACGTTCCTTATATCCATACTGATTCTTTTTTTTCTTTTTTACCTCTCTGATTTACAGCGGCCTGAGGGCTCAGCCACAACAGAAAGTGGCATGGTGAAATTCATATACCCGTCCTTGTGAAATGACTGCAAAACATGACGTGTCTCTTTTTCAGAGCAGTTTCAGCGACATAAAAGTCTGAGGCCATGGTAATCAGAGAACAGGAGGACTGCACACTCCAGGTCAGAGGGTGTTTCTGCCCCAAACGTTAAAGTATGTTTAGGTCTTGTTCATGAGTGATATGAAGAATCAGTTGGACACTGACAGGCAGATAGATGCATCAGCTGTCTTGGTGAAGCTCAGAAACTTGGAAAGAACCACAACTAGAAATGCAGCTCCTATTTGTCAAAATGTGCCAGTTGAGATAGTACGGGCATCTGAAAAAGTGCCTTCTAGATGCCTCCCTTTGGAGGCTTTCTACGTGTGTCAAATTGGAAGGGGATCCAGGGGCAAACCCATAAAATACTCAACATCTAGCCTGCAAACATCTTGGGATCCCCAGGGAAGGGATGGAGTTTGGGGAAAAAAGATCACCTTGCTTGGCTTGTAGCCACTACAAACTGGACTTGAATAAGTAGCAAAAATGGATGGCTGGTGCACTGCAGCTCATAGGATAGTTTTTCCTTCTTTTTCGACTCTTCAGTTCTCTCCGTTCCCTCAAAGACCAGCACTGTCAAGTCAGTTTCAAACGGTCAATGGCCCAAATCTGTTAAACTCGAACTTGGATGAAAGTTCTGTATAATTAGGGATCCACCCATTGCAGTGACTCACTGATGGATCGCTCAAGGGCTGTCCACGCCAAGAACGGCAACTATAACAATAACTACAACAATGTGAGCGACCACACTGATGAATGATGATTTTCTGTAAAAAGTGGCACCAAGCCAGTGCTGCTCAAGCTGTGTCAGCAGCTTAGGAAGATGAGCGCTGATGAGCTGTTACTGATGTATGTTGCTCAGAGAAACAAAAACAAAACCAGAGGGATGTGGACTCAAATTCTTCAAAGACAAGAGGGGTTAGAAGAACCCAACACTTTGTTACGAAAGTTGTCATCTTTTGAAGCCAATTTTTATTCACACTTTTGTATGAGTCAACACCAGTTTGATGGTATCCTGGTGATCATCAGTAAGGGCCAAAACAAACTTCAGATACCTCATTGCACCAAAGACAGTTTGGCAGTATGTCTTGGGTAAAATGACATTTTTCCATCTGCAGTGTATAAGTTGTATACCCTAAATACAACTGTCAGTGTTTCTATTATTCATCAAATCCCTCTGTAAGTGATCCCAATGATATAATTGTTGTCTTCTTGAGTTAGACCAATTTTTTAAATGATATATGTAGAGTTAATGTTGTCCTTGGTATGGATGCCCCTTTAGTGTTTGTCAAGAGTTCTGCTTTTATAAATGTTTGTATGACAGAGACATTAAAGTCTGTAAAGGAAAAGGGGAATTTTTTTTATTCTGAACACATTGTACATGTTAGAAAATAGTGGCTGAAAACATGTGAAAAAGCCGAAAACTATGTAGTAATGAATTGTGGAGTTAGACCCAACCATGGCTCAGTGACGTGCTGGAGCCATGGTCCCCCAACACTGCATAAGCCCCACGAACCAACACACAAACAACAATGCCTCCCCTCCCCAATGGTCAGCTACAAATGTACCCTCAGCGACTCTCTCAGTTCAAATCAGTCCAGCAGTTCACTTCAGCTCACTTCGGTTCCAACAACCCAACACAGAAGAAAAAAATACCATCCTGTCACCGTCCTCTGGCTCTGGTGGCTCAAACATGTCTGGACATGTCCAATAAAGCTGCTAGATGAAGCGTCCATGTTGCAGGTCATTTTCAGGTCGAAGTGGTGTTTGACAGTGAGACACACCCCCGGTGTTTCAGAGCAGAGAAATAATTTTTCATGATTTTGAGAACTCATGTTTTTTATACTTCAAAAATTGGGTGGTAATAACACGTTTCTGTGGTGTGACAAGCTCAGAACACACATTTATTGTCGCTATACACAATTTTTAAGATCTAAACAACAGTGTGTTTCACACCAGGTTGATGTCAGGTTGTGTCAGGTTTGTGAGGATCTGATATGCATCCATTAACATCGCATCACTGTCACTATTTGACAGGTGATCTCTATAAAAGAGCAGAGGGTGTAATGAGTAAAAAGTTATGAGTGCTTAGCACCACAGATGGAGACAAAATACATATATTAAAAAACAGATTAACTACATTAACAAATGTCCAAGACAGCCTTTTGCTGTAAGACAGCAAACAAACAAGATTGAGTTAGACTGATGATGACATTAACATTATCTTTGGTACAATATGAAGAAAAAAAAACACACCCACACACGACACGCACACACACACACACACACACACACACACACACACACACACTCACAGATTTGATTGGAAATGAAAATGATCCATCAGCCAGTGTTTTGCAGGAGACAGAAAAGTAAACAATGGAGGCAGTCACATTAAGACACTTAGACAGAAGTGTAATTACTGCTTCTCCATCGACCCAAATTTCCAGCAGGGGACCCATTGCTGAGGGTACTTAGGCTGTTAGGAGTAAATGAGCTCACTTTATTGCCTTCTAGTTTGTAATGGGTCTCTCTTCCATACCTCTGGCCAGCGCTACACGTCTTTAACCAATCACGATCGGCCTGCACAGTCAATGTTTATTAGCTATTGTCTTGTACAGAGCAGACAATAATGTGCACTTGACTTGAAATGCCCTGTCATGGCCACGGGAGGCTGGCGCTTATAACTTTAACTTAGCACAGTTCAATCTCCGACCGTGCAGCTGAGAGGTGGAGGTGGTTTATTACACCGGTTGAGCCATGTCCTCCACACAGCTGCCAAATTAATCTATTCGTGCATGTGGTGGGTTTTGTTTATAGATTTGCAGGTCAAAAATCAACAAAAAATAATATTTTGTAAAAGGTGTTTTGTTATGTGTTATGTGAAGCATTTTCTTATTTGAGTCACATAGATCATTTAATGACTTTTTTTTAAAATATAGCTTGTCTCAAACCAAAGTTAAAAAGTGATTTACACAAAACAAAACATGATTATGATGCAAATGAGGCCATTGAAAGTGTAAGAATGTCAAACAGTGTGACTAAACATGACAGTAAGATAAATAATGTGTAATTATTCTAAATAAGAAACAAGACAGATCGTACCCAGTGGTCTCTACTCAACTACAAGTACTGTTACATTACTATAATATTACTCAATTAACAAGAAAAAGTACTGGTGTTAGAAACTACTTGAGTGAAAGTACAAAGTATTCAAAAACTACCCAGAGTATTAGTTTTTCTTTAAATTGTTGACATTTAATAAATTATCAATGGCAGCATTCAATTCAAACTCCTGCAGCGCTCCGCTCAGCGGTTCTTCTCACCTCTCCAAACTGCGGTTGCAAATTTTGTGCTTCTTCCTCAACTGATAGTTGTAAATGCTAACATTAATTGATTAACTGGTAACAACCCTATTCCAAACCTGTGCCTGCTGCAGTGTTTTGGGGGGTTTTCATCAGTACGTTGTACTCGGTACTCAATTATGATTTAAGTTACTAAGTTAATTACATAGTGTGATGCATACTTAAGTGCAAGTAAAAGTCGACTTGAAAATATACTCATTAAAGTACCCCAAGAAATACTTAATTACAGTAATTTGAATATTTGTTATTAGTTACTTTCACCCCTGATCATACCTAAAAGTTAAACTAACTGATAGCTTTTTTAAATAGATCAAAATATGATATTTTTATAATATTTTGACAGCCCTCGTCAGCACTGTACATATTGTAGTTACTATACAGTTATTATACTTTGAATAGGTGCATTAAACTTCATGCTTTGGGGTAAAAGGCTGGTCTTATCTCATGACAGGACTGTGTATCAGTACTCAAAACTTTTAAGGTATCGAATGGAACAACCCAGTACCAAACGGTATTGAAACTTCTCCAGTCAGTCTCCAGTCACACCTCCAACTGATCCTTTTTATACCCACATCTAAAAAAAAAAAAGAAAAAAAAGAATTTGTATGATTTTTTCTTGCCGCAAGCATTCTTCAGTTTAAAATGTCATGAGATTGGCCCACTCCTGCAGCAGCTGTCTATGGGGTGGTGAAGTTGACCTTGGTGTATCTGATGGAGTTCAGCGTGCCAAGATCCTACCAAAATGTCGTACCAAAATATAGCTGTACTACACACCTGTGGTGTCTGCTGAAAAGTAAACGCATTCAACTTTATGAGTGCTTCCATTCACATGATGGCTACCACATGAAGTATTTTACTGGTATCTGTATTTAAAGAGTACTGGTATTGTATAACGTGCACACAAATTAAACCATAATGTGGGAATGAATTGTGTCTCATGCACACACAGTAGTAGTAAAACATGGCTTTGATGTATATTTTCTTATCTCTCTTTGGTCTGTGGCTCCATACTACTATGACTGAATAGAGCTGAACCAGAAGTAGCACGGCAGACTAGCATGTTCGTGGTCAACACTAGCTGTTAGTCTGTAAGTAAGGCAATGATGGTTGAGCAGCTGCTAGCGTGGCTATGGGCTTTTAGTTTTGTTACTTGGGTGCCATCATGTTTGGTGTAGTGGGGCATTTTCTGCTTAACTTTTTGCTGCCAAACAATCCATTTTGCACCCTCTCTGAGATTCCTTTGTCAAAAGTAAATGTGTTTATTCATAATAGATGTAATGTATATGGTTTTCTAGCTTTAGTTTGTATGCATTTGTACTTCCTCTCTGCTGCTGTGACACTTTAATTTTCCTGCATGGGATCACAGATGCTTACCTCAGCTTCTCTCACCTCTCGTCTTGTCTTTCCGCTCTTGAAAGCAAACAGAAGCTACAGAGAGTGGGGGCAAGCAGTAGGTCAGTGAATTAACTAAGGATAAATGTAAATCTAAATTGTATTTTGGTGTCAGGACTCTGTTTTCTGTCGCCTCCCATGGAGCTCAAGTCCAGAAAAAGTGAAAGCAGGGAGAGATCAATACCATGCTTGCCATGTGGATGGATATTGGTGGTCGGAGATGACAACCAGCGGCAGCAGAGACTGGACTGTGGTCATGAGAGTAACAGATTTACTGAACCATCCAGTGGCAGTGTGCGGTCTAAACCATCAGAAACACTGGAGCTGTCTGCATGAACCAGCTCCCTGGGTCTGCATCGTACCTGAAGCTTAAAATTATGGTATTTTGAAGAAAATTATTGTACACGAGTCATAACCAAGAGAACAAATGCATATTTTCAGATAACAAGGTCTGCTGCCACTGCACATGCCGGCTGTAGGACCTGCTGCGTTCAGGGACGCGCTTTAAAGATGCTCTGTCACAACTACAATTCAAAATAATGTTTCTAAATTACTCATGTAAAATACCTTATCAAAGGAGGCATATCAAAGAAAAAAACATGCATTTTAGAAGCTGTTGTGATGTTTAGGTGTTGCTGCAGACATCTGTGCATTTTGTTGTGTCTTTCCTCTGTGCTGAAGATGTGAGTTTTTAATTTCCTACAACACTGCGAGGCAGCATTTGTGCAACCTGTGGGACGAAGCACGAACAAGGTTGCCCCATACTAAGTGTTGCAAAGTGATCAAATTATTGTACATTAATGGACTTTTGGTATAATTTACCGTACATCATACAGAGGGCAAAATGATTGTACAAATACGATAATTATCCTACATCTGGCAGCACTGTTACTGTTCTTAAAGACAGTAGGTTCAAATGTGGGTTTAAGTAACCTGACACAGGTTCATTTGTTGATACAGATGTTAATATTTTGAGCCATGCTAATGGCAGATGTGGTCCCCATCTCCAATTGTTTTTTATATTTCATTAAATTATTTTTCATGTTTCATATTAAACAAACCAGATATATCATGATAATTGGATCATTAGATGTGTTGGTAGGCATACTGCATATGTTTCACTTTGGGCAGAGCCAGGCTCACTGTTAAACCTGCCTCCCTTACTTTACTAGTGCTGAGTTTAACATGTTGAACACACAGACATGAGACTGATATCAATGTTTACAATCAAGTTCATCTTGGTGATCTGTATGGTCACTGGTCATCAATATAGTTTTGGGATACTTTTCATGGATTATCATACTTTTCATATGGAGCAAAAAATCTGTGTATCTATAGAAAAGCAGAGTTTAATAATGCATAGACGTCTTACTTCTCTCTATATGAACATTACCAGCCTGATCAGTCCGCCTCGTCCTGGATCCAGCAGCCTCATGAATTGCTCATTTTGGTTGTTGTCGCTTGTATTTGCTCATTAAGGAGATCATTTGCATTTTAAAGTTTGAGATTCAGAGCAGTTTGACCTGCTGGAAACAGCTGAGAGTGGAAATGATCGATCTGAATGTGACTCAGGACGGCAGTGACAGCAACATAAATCTAGTTCACATCACAATCAAACACATTCATGGAGGCTAAATGGTCTTATTGACCGATGGCTCTTTAAAGGGTAACTCTGGTATTTTTCAACCTGGATCCTGTTTTCTCATGTTTTTGTGTCTAAGTGACTAATGGTAATAACAGTTTTTGAAATTGGTCCAGTATTGAGTGATAGTGCTGCTGTGAAACAGGCTGCAATGTAATCTTTTTTCTTCCAAAGTACGTTCACTAAAGGTGCTTGTTTGTGTCTGACAGCATTGTAAAAACAACACAACAGTGTCAAAACAAAAAAAAAGTTGAGAGGCAGTGGAATGCAATAGATTTTTGAGTTTTGAGCCCAACTCAAATTCTTAAGTTTTGAAAAAGTAAAGATAAACTTTAGATAAGCTTAAAGCTTTGAATTTTCTCAACACATTGTATTTAAAAAATATTGAGTATAAATTCATTGAAGTGAAAGCGACTGTTAAAATGTTATTTTCTATCAATTACTATTACTATTTAATTTTTCAGGCACTTAAAAGACAGATCAGGTTTGCAGCTCATTGTGACCAATTTTAGATTTTTTTTAAAAAAGCTTTTAGTTTCTAAAACTCAAAGATTCAAGTTTATCTAAATAAGAAAAGTGAGTTATCTCAACTAAAGATTTTTCAAATTTATTGAAAAAGTTAAGAGTTTGAGTTTGGCTCAAAATTCAAAAATCTATTGCAGTGTGTTGACTTGAAATTTTAAGTTGTTGCAACCATCTTTTTTTCAGTGTAAAACCAAGATAATTTTTGTTTACCCAGGAACAGTTATTTTATTTTATGCCCTTTCCAAACCCACCAGACTCCTTTTACTGAAAAAGTATTTTCATCATTGTAAAACACACTTCATTCAAACTCAACAGAAACAAGATAAAACTCACCAAAAACATGTGGGTTCTTCTTCCCACTGTTCCACCAATCACCAACTCTGATTTGGTCAAAATTAACCCTTAATTCACCACGTTAGATGTGAAAATATTCTGGATATACACACCGTTACTCTCCACTGCTTCTGATGTCCGACCTCCCTTACATTCCTCTCCCGATATTTTCACATCTAATGCGGTGAATAATGGATTTATTTTAACGAGCAAACTTTAGAGGCGCAGGAGTATTTTGATGCCTCCACTCTGGCAACAGTCAAGCTGGAGGAGTTATGTTTTTGGGTTATTCATCTCTTTCTCGTCAACGTATTATCTCAAGAACGCCTTGAGGGAATTTCTTCAAATTTGACACTAACATCCACCTGAACTGAAGAATGAACTAATTAGATTTTGGTTGTCAGAGGTCACTGCGATCTCATGATCGCTCCATTTTTCATGAACATGATATCTCTGGAATGCCTGGAGGGAATTTTGCATTACATAAAGAATAAACATCCATTTGGACTGATTTGAATTAGTGGCCAAAGGTCGAAGGTGAAAGGCACTGTGACCTCGCAAAACACATTCTTGACTGTAGCTCAAGAATTCATATGATAAATATGATCAAATTTCACACAACTATCTAATAGGATAAGACAATGAAGTGATGGTGGTTTTATTTCTCAAAGTCAAAGGTCAACTTCACTGTGGCATCATAATGTTCAGCTCTCTATCAGTCCTCTGTCCTCCTCTGTTAAAAAACTGGTTTCTCACTGGAATATATTCACTGGAATCAAACATGTCAATATTGTGAGAGCTTCCATTTTGCAAAAAATACACCTAATAGGCTACAAATATTACATATATACATTATATGTGTCAGAGCAGACATGGATGTGTGCTCTTTTCTGGAAAATAAGCATATTTCACAAAATATAAAACTATTCCTTTGAAGGAACGGAGAGCCACAGAGTACCATAAAGGAAGGAGCTACTGTATTAGCTGTTTCAAACGAGCGCTGTACCAAAACAAAAGAATTTTATCAGTTTAACATGCTCTCTGGTCAGCAACTGAGAGCGAAAGCAGTCACAACATCATCAAACCTCCCACACCACCTATTTCATGAGGATGTATGAATGAAGGTGCTTGTGACTGGGCATTAAGACTGGGGAAAATATACACCACAGTGTGATGCACCAAAGCCCAAACAAGAAAAACTGCCATTGCAGCATCTTGCATCACTTCATGTTTGCTCTGTATGCTCTATATCACCCTCCTCTGATTGTAAAAAAAACACCTCACAAATAATAATTCAAACCCACGGATTCTGATCTGTGTTCTGATTCTATGTATCGTGGCTTCAAATTGTGTGTCCATAATGACTCTTGTTACGACTCGGTACACTGTGAGAGAAGCATTTCATGTAAGTGCTGTAAAGAGGTTTATAAGGTTACCTTTCATGTCAAAGAGCTTGAATATGCTCTGCTCAATCACCGTCTGCACCATTTTACAATAATATAGTAGTTACGGAGGGGAAATAGCTGTCCATAAGACATCAGCTGAGAGCATTGAGTCTGTGTTTTTATGATTGCTGAAATGTATTATTGTCTCTGAGTCCTCTGCTGAGTGAGACGGAAGGGGACACAGAGGGTCAGGGGGTCACAGGGGGGCTGGTGAATTGCACGACTGGAGCTGACTTCCTATGTTGTAATCAGACAGCGACTAAACCAAACATACACACACACAATCAGTGGGAAAGAGTTCACAGTGCAGACAATTAAAGGGCCACAGTGTCAGATTTAGGGGGATTTAGTGGCAGAAGTGGAATATAATATTCACAAGTATGTTTCATTAGTGTATAATCACCTGAAAATAATAATCACTGTTATATGATTCTTCCATGGAGGCCGTGTTTCTACAGCAACCCAGAATGGACTCAATTCTACACACTGGTCGTTTAAAGGAATAGTTCACCCAAAAATGAAAAATCAGTCATTATCTACTCACCGTTATGATGACTGAAGGTTGGATTTAGTTTTTTAGTCCACAAAACACTGCTGGAGTTTCACAGGAAAACAGTGTTGCAGAATCTCCCAAACAATGGAAGTGAACGGTGAGCAGCTTTAGAACGTAAAAAACACTGAAAGCCCCAGTGTACCAAGTCTGACTTGAAAGACGTCATTTACACCATGTTTTTAGCCTGAATCTTCACTGTAGCTCCTTAGCTTGATGTGTGTGTGCACACTGCCTGAACTGTGTGTGTGTGTGTGTGTGTGTGTGTGTGTGTGTGGTGGTGATGGTGTGCGTGTACAAGTGAACAGCATGTCCGGGCTTCAGGAAACTTGGATTATACCAGAGGAGCAGTACAGAGGCATTTTATGGGTATTTTGGTTGTTTATTTCCATTTGAAAACCGGTCACCATTCATTTGAATTGTTTGGTTTTCCTGTGAAACTCCAGCAGTGATTTGTGGACTAAAAAACTAAACCCCGACCTTCAATCTGCTTGAAGGTGAGGAGGAAACAACTGAATTTTCAGTTTTGGGTGAACTATGCCTTTAAGGTTTCTATTCTTTAATCTACCCCTTCGGTACGTCACATGCACCAGAAATATATCTTGATGTTGCAGTGAAGTAGACCTCAACAACTGTGACTGGTTCGCTTTGTTGCGTCACATTTCCTCCTAGACCTTTCACTGCTCTTTTGTGATCATGTTTCCTGACTCTGTAAATATGTACAATTGTATGACTCCTTTTTGCCATGTTACAAACACTGCCATTAACAGATGCTGTTGTCACTTTGGCTTTTTATTTTCTCTTGTGTTTTTTATTATATATACATGCTCTTTTATATTTTTAGATAAACCTATTTATGCTGTTCACCAACAGCACTTTTTTGCCTTACTTATTGTTCTATGTAAATTTTGGTATTATGTTTGTATGCACCAACGTGCCATAACAAATTCCTGGTAGGCGAAAATCTACTTGGCAATAAAACCGTTTCTGATTCTGATTCTGATTCTGGGTTGAGCATTTATTAGCTCCAACATGATCTGCTCAGTCTCAGCCATCATTGTTTGAAGTACCAGACTCATCCAATACTGATGTTTTGTCACCGCCCCTCTGCATCTCACACAGGTGGACAAGGTACCTTTTAGCGGCGGTATCAAACACTGCCAGGAAGCCTTTTGGACATGTGGTTAATGTTGTGAAGCGGTTGCAGTTTGGTTTAGGCACAAAACTGCTTGGGTAGGTTTATAATAAAACCATGTTTGGGGGTGCAATAACAATGTTACGTTACATATGTCACAAAGGGATGCATGTAATATTATGTACCTTACAATGTCTTAAGTTTTTGACTCGTAGCACTATGGAGCAATGTTTTGATCCGCGGCTCCTTTTCCTGCTGCCAGTTTTAAGTATTCCACTGACTGACAGTTTCCGATGGTAACCCTGGAAAAAATGTTGCAATGTGCCAGGAAAGGCAGAGAAGAAGAAGAAGAAGACTGTGAGCAAGTAAACAGACATAAGAGGATTCATTTTAATGAGAAATGTTAAATTCAAAACAACTTTGTTCACAAGAACACTCCCCTCTCTTTAAGTTAGAGGCAGGTAGAACCAGAGGTGTGGACTTGAGTCACATGACTTGAACTCGAGTCAGATTGGAGTCACAAGCACCCGTGTTTTGTGACTTCACCAGGCTTGACTTTTGACTTGAAAACACTTGATGCCTTCCCCCAAGTCCAAAGATGAAAAGTCCACACTTAATTCCCCAGATCCACTTTGAATCTGAATCTTCAGTCTGACAGCATCCAATCAAGTTGCAGTAGAGAACCCTGATGTTATGTTACTGAGCTCAAGTTGGGAAAAAATTATGCCAAAGATAATTTCGGTCTCGTGCAAACACTGTGGTTTTCAACAAAAAGAAGCAAAAACAATTGCAGTATGTGCGGATCGAAAGTTACAGATGGAGACGCAACAACCTTCAGCTAAGTTTAACATTTGAAGTTGCACAAAGAACAGTAACTAAAAATGACATCAGGTAAAGAGCATATTATGACTTGTTAAGGACTCAAAACTTCTTGGGACTTGAGTTTAAAGGAGCAAATCAGTTCAGCCTGAATATTTACGGGGCTTTTATCCCTACAGTAAGACTTGTGCACTGATTACTGTAGAAGATGCTGATCATAGTTGACATTGAACATTAAAGTGTCTCTTTGCTCAGGCGCAGCTCAGACTATACTTTTAGTAAGTATATTCAAAAATTAAGAGAAAATGCAAATGACCTGTTAATTTGCTGTTCCTCTGAGAAAGTAACAACCAAAAAAGTTAAACTGCATTTTTACTGTCAACCCCGACGCTTCGGGGTTATTGGTTTTCTAAAAAATCCATTTTCACCAGTTTCTCCTTTTAAGATGAAATGAAAATACAATCCAATATGCTCTCTACCTCTCTACATATTAAACTTTTTTATTAACTTTTTTTTAACCTCTGATGAAGGCTGAGATGTGATCGAAACCACAAGAACAATCTAGAAAGTGGACCTCGAGTTAAAGCATATTTTCTCATTTTGGTGATGGTTTTCCCCCTTTTTTTTCATAATAGAAAAGTTTTACTGAAAGTAAAAATCACACTGTATTACTCAGCCCAATTAGTCAGAGTTGAAGGTAAATCCTCTCACTCTCAGCCCACTTCATCTTCTCACTTTCTTCAGTATCTCAATGTCAAACTGCTGCGTTCCTGCGCATCCTTCACGTTATCTTTTCCTGATGGGAAAATTGACTTTTTCCTCACTTTTTATGCGCAGGCGGCAAGTAACGTATGCAGACGTGTCTTCATCTCACAAACTTTTGGGGGAGACTGTTTGTCAGAGTGAGGACATGTAGTCAACAGATACAGTATATGCTGTGAAGAAACAAACTGTAGTGAAGGAATGATAAATATATTCCTCAGCCCTTTGGGTTTACTCGGTTTGTGATTTTCAGAATAAAGCGCCGCTGTGTTTTCTCTCTCTCTCTTCACACGCTCTGCCTTATTCTGGCTCGCAGCTTTGTTCAGTCCGCCTACAGAGGAGGAAGACCTCTTTGAATGAAGGAGTCACTCCAGAATAAAACAACACTTTATAAAGAGATTTCTCTTTCTTGTGGATTTTTCTTGACAGTATTAGGGGCTAATATAGCTCATGCACTCGTCACAAGTGCTCTATTTATTTTGGAAGAATGTTCATATGTTTTTTTTACAAGATCATACGCAAAAAGAACCTGCTTCAAATGATCCACTGATCAGTGCTTTAAATCCAACCTGATAGGAACAAGCTGTGGATCCTCACACCTCTACATTTGCTCTTCACACATAGAATATAAACATGTTTAAACCTTATATATCTGTGTGCAATTCATTTTTAATAAGGTAAACAATTTCTGAAATTGGAAGGTATTTAAATCCGTAAATGCTCCCTTTACTGTTTGAATATGAAGAATTTATGCTAATGATGCGGACCAAAATTAATCCTAATCTTCAGTTTCACTCAGTGTATCGTGTTGCTGCACAAAGGCATAATTCCGATGAACGCTCTGGCATGATACACAACCCGAGTGGAAAATATATTTGCTTCTGCCACGCAGCTTCAATTAAATTACCAATAGGCTAAGTGCAAGTGTAACTAAATATAGCTGTTTGAACGCGGTTTGACCCACCGGTGAATTCAGCTCTGCTCATAAATACGACATAAAATAAGGGTTCCGTTTGGAGAGGAGATGGGAATTAAAAGTGTACCTGAAGCTGCAGATTAGGTGGTTAAGTTATCCACTTAATGGTCGTGTTGGAGCTCAGTACAGAGTGAAAATAGCAGCCGCTGCGTGTGTGTCGTCCTCGGAGCTGTCAGGCTTTACCCGGCCTTATTAAATGATCAGCTACGCTGTGTATTGTCACAGCCTGGTGAGTTTTGGCAGCGGCGGCCATGAGCTGCGGAGCACTGATGCCAAAAAGCGGCTTATCTTGATGGATGGGTTCATTATCACCTTCTAATTACAGGTGGATTTTCAGGTGTATTCATTACCTGCGCTGACCGAGGTTGTGTGTATGTGGGTGTGTGTGAGTCCGGGGGTTACTGTTACACCGGCTGAACTGCGGGGGGTCAGCTGGTGTGTGTCGGGGGGGTGGGGGGGTCCAGGGGTTCCTGTTTCAGCTCTGCTGTAGGCTCTCTGCAATATTCATGAGCTCTGTGGGGATCAGTGTGCTGTGCAGCGCTCAGACCGCCTCTCCCTCTCAAACTGCCTTCTTTACTCCATCAAACACTATCACAAGTGTGAGTGTGCATCTGGCTTTCAGCACACTGACAACTGTGACTGCTCTATATATTCAGTGTATATGAGACTCCAGCTCTATCATCATCGTCATCTATGAGTTTTTCTTCATACATGAATCTCTGAGTAGGTTTCCCGTGTGAATTTTGAAGTTCATGCTGATATTTCCGGATTGAAGCTGTGAATATCGGGACCCTCTTTAAAATAAGCTAGTATATCTCAAGGGGGTGATCCTATACAATAAACTTGTCAAACAATAGGAAATAGTTTCAACTAGTTTTTCCCTTTTAAATAAAAAAGTAATGCCAAATACAGAAAGTATATATCTATATCACCAGAAAGTCAAAACAAAGCCTCTTAAAATGGCACAACCTGATTTTTTGGCCACTTGGAGGCAGTGGAAACCAAGCTGTGAGCAAACAGTCGCTTATTTACACACTGAACAGTTACAAAGCAGTTTTCTGTCTGGTCACCTGATGAATTTAAGTCTAGTATTCAATCTCTTTTAGCTCTGATTTTGGTCTCTACCAACTCCTGAGGGAAATATCTGGCTCTTTAGCTCCTATGCTCTACAATGTTTACCAGCTGGTAGAGTAATGCTGACGTAAATTTTTTCCAACTGGTTCAATGTTAAATCAAATACTGAACCATTAATATTGACTTTCACCAGTAGGTGTTGCACATGACTCAACTGCGCCCGGTTGGAACTTAATGAGAACCACGTAACCACAGCTTTAGAACAGAGAGCATTCAAAAATCCCATGAACAGTCAAACAGGTTTTAAACAACTCTCAAGCTAGTCCATTTAAACAAGTGGTGACCCATATGGGCATGTGCGCAATTAGTCTATACTAGTCAGGTAAACTGTTTAGCAATATTTTATTCATGCACATTGCCAGTTAACTGTTGTCTCTAAGGTGTTAAGCAGCCGCCTGTCATTAGTCGGAGCTGTGGCCCCATCACACGGCAGCCCCTCTCGCCATATGCCCTGATGGCCCGGGCAACCCCTGATGTTTTTATCAGCAAAGTCGGACCGATGACAGTTCGTAAAATCAGCACAGTTTGGCAGTGTTTCAATCTAGAAATGGAAATAACGTTGAATGTAGACTGTGACAGAATAAACTGGTATATAATCACTCGACTGGAGCAAAATGTGACCACATTCAGCACAGACATGAACATTAACCTGCAAGCAGAGCAGCTGCTGCTGCTAACACTGCTAATGTTAGCCACACCGTGTTGCAGGCTAGCGGCTATCATCAGCTCCGGTCCGTTGACCTGCTGACACTGTGATCCTCTTTGCTCTGAAAGGTTGAAGCGCTTTAACGGCTTTAGATGGCTCTTAATGCACAGTATTTTTTGGACAGTTTTTAACATGATCAATTAATAAATTGCACTCAATTTTGACCAGTTAGACTAGTCGACGAGTCTAAATTTTGCATCTAATCAGCAGGAAATTAGTTGTCAAGAACATTCCTAGTAGACACCGCTCCAAGAGCTCACAAGATAAATCTGAGGTGTCATGATATCATAACAAGACACACAGGAAATATGGAGAAAAACAAACATCTTTGCTACACAAATTGTTCGTTTTTTTGGACTTCTTGTGAAGTAACGGTGAGTTTTATCCTTTTTGGGTCTCTGCAAACTAAAAACTTATACTAACTTAGTCTGAGACATGAACATCACTGTTAAGTTAAACCGGTCCAAGCTGCATGTGTCCAGTGCTCATAAGAAAAAAAATCGATTGGTTATCAGGGGTCACAAGCCAAAAATGGAACTGGTAATCTAAACCACTTATTTGGAAAAGAAGCCTGTACTGTGGCTGAAAATTATTCACTCATTCAAACTTCAGTAAACACTGGGGAGTTCTGTGCAGAGAGCTACAGAGGTTTTACTGAGTTTTGATTGGCAAAATCTAAAAACACTTTCGGACATGACCCGGGTCAGTATTTGTTGAAGGTTTTTAACACCAACACCACTAAAGCCGCTGAGAACACTCTGATTTCTCAATTCTGGGAAAATAAAATTTTGAATAAGGTCGATGTCGACGTATCAATATCACTTCTCTGCATTAAACTAAGAACATGAAATAAGTTCTGAGGTCCCTGATGTCCATCCTGTGAGCATAAAAAAACAGAAAGATGTCTTTCTTAGCTTTATTAAAGTGTCCAGCTTATTGAACGTTCTTAAATGGAATAACTGTATGTATAAAAGTTAGTTGACACTAACTTGAGAAAATGCTCCCTAAGCAACTCAGTTAGCCGAGATTTAATTTAGTCTTTTTCTTCTTACTTATGTAGCAGCTGAAAAACAGCACAGCTCATAATATCATGCTCATCACCTGAAAATAAGAAATAGATCTCCTGACTTTTCATCTATCGCCATCATCAGCTCAAAATTTTAACTTGTCCAGTACTTTGCTACCTGCAAAAATGTTATTCCCATGAGCCTCTGCTGTGCTTAGTGCTAATTAGCAACTAATTACAGTAGCATGCTCAAACTCTAAAGTGAGACGGTGAAAATGGCAAGCATTACTCGCTAAATATTAGCATGGTAACGTTTTCATTCTTAGCATAATGCCAGGCTGATGTTAGCATTTAGCTGAAGCGCTGCTGTGTCCAAGTAGCTACAGTCTCACAGAGCTGCTGGCTCGGCTGCAGACTCCTGTTTGCATAGTGGTGCGTTCCAGTTGAGCTTGTAAGTTGGAATTTCCATGTTCCCACTTGGAAATTTCAACTGGAACAAACCCCGAAATCGGATTTTCGACTCTGGAATTTGGAGGAACCTCTCCAACCCTGGCTTCAAAATCCAAGATGGCTGCTGCATGTATCAGCAGCAGTGAAAGCTGAACTAATACACTGTTCATTATTAGCATTTCTGTCTTTTGTCTCATTAAATCAGCAACTTCTACCTGTGGACATGTTGCTGTGGTGTTTGTATGCACAAATTACCACGTAACGTAAAAGTTTTCATTGTGCTTTTTATTTGCTCTTCAACTTCTTGTACCAGAACACAGTCAGCTCGAGTGTGGCATCTTTTCCCCGCTCAAACTTCCAATGTCCAAGGTTAATAGAAGGCAGCTTAGGTTAATCTAAGAGACATTCAACTAAAATAAACAAAATGTGTTTAAAATCTCTCAGACTGCATGCATAATCTGACTGTCTGGTGTTTAATCCTACATTCAGGACATCCCAAGACAAATACTGCAAATATTCCACTCTCACAAAATCATCTCAAAACGCTTTCACAGAAGAGAAGCATCTAAATGAACTATGCTGACATGACTTCTTCTTTAAAAATAAAAACAAAACAACTGTATGTCGTATGTGCATGATGTCACCAACACGAGTTCATATGTGTGAAACTTGGAATATGCTGCACAAAGTTGAAAAGTTAAAAAAAATAAATAAATCATATTGTTTTGGCATAATTTAAAAGTGTCCCATGTTGACAAGTGGAAATGAATAATTTAGAAACATTTCTCCGAGCTCATTTTTGCCCCGGGGTCCCCTAAAGGATTAATCCAGCCCTGGATGTAGACTTGACAGGCGAGTTTCTGTCTACACACCGAAGACAGAAATTCAGAGTAATAAAGACGTTAGAGGTGGTTTAACAGCTCCATGAGGCAGAATTGGACAGCTCTGACAGCAGGTTGGCACTGTTAAAAGTTTTTCCATCTGTCACAACGCTGATGGGAAACTCTGACCAGCTCATGTCTGATATTTCAGTAGAAGTTGTGTTTCAGCAAAAAATGTATTATTTGTATCATTGTTTGATGAAGGTTTGCTACTTCTTTCTTAGTGTGACCTTAACTTAAAGGGATAGTTCACCCATAAATGAAAATTCAGTCGTTATCTCCTCACCGTCATGCTGATTGAAGGTCGGGTTTATTTTGTTAGTCCACAAGTCACTGCTGGAGTTTCACAGGAAAACAGTGTTGCAGAATCTCCCAAACAGTGGAAGTGAATGGTGACCAGTATTCAAACATTAAAAAAAACACTGGAAAAAGACATAAAAAGCCTCCTTACTGCTCATCTGGTGTAATCCAAGTCTCCTGAAGTCTTGACATGCCGTTTGCACACCATCACAAAACACACACACCCAGTTCAGACAGGGTGTGTGTGCACGTGAACGTGGCTCCAAGCTAAGAATCTACAGTGAAGATTCATGTGTAAATGACATTTCTTTAGTCAGCTTGGCATGTTGTGGCTTTTGGAGACTTGGATTACACCAGACGAGCAGTGTGGAGGCATTTTATGTTTTTATTCTGTTTTTTTTCTTTACATTTGAAAACTGCTCACCATTCACTTCCATTGTTTGGGAGATTCTGCAACACTGTTTTCCTGTGAAACTCCAGCTGTGTTTTGTGGACTAAAAAACTAAACCCGACCTTCAATCGGCATGAGCGTGGGTAGATAATGACTCAATTTTCAATTTTTGGGTGAAATATCCCTTTAACCTAACGCACACATTGTTACACTTACAAATGCCTGAAAAATTAATAAATATACAAAAACAGAATTATGATAGTTCACCTGTAGTGGTCCTAATAAGTCATTATATATGATCACATAGGCATATAATGCATTATGAGTGGATGATAATTGGTATAATCAGGTGATGACCACAGTTATAATAAGCATAATGTTCATAGTGTGTAGGAGGGTGAATGTTTAATGTAGCAGCTGAACAGTTAATGATATGATACCATATAATTAATATAATTTTCTGATGATTATATTCAAGGAACTGATCCTTGCTGCTAATGGTCATATCAGATTGTAATGCATCACAATGTGAGTCATGTGTAAATGAGGCAGAGTAAATGATGAAATGTCAGAGTTAAACCGTATGTGTATATTATTTCTCTGACTTCCAGTTCGTGGAGCTCGCAGTCCTAAATAATGTGTCATTACAGCTGCTCACGCTGTTGTGAATCAGTGTGCAGCAGCGGCTCTCAGTCACACGGGTTTCCAACATATTTTCATGTTTGCAACATCTGCAACTGCAGCTTTTCACTTGAGATGTGACAGCCACATGTAAACATACACTAAGCCTGGATGCAGTGGCAGCCAAACACGGTGTTTTAAAAAGTGATTGATGGCTTGAAATGGCAGCTGCATCACCGCTTGACGGCATGTGGACTTCAACTCTGAACGTGTAGTCTCATCACTGTCGATGATGAAAGCAAACGCAGATATTTGAGGAGGTGAATTAGAGGTTAGTGTGTGAAATAAGGTAGAGAGGTGTCTTTTTTTCTTTTGCACTGTGTAGAACCCCAATTTTAAAAAAAAGTTTGGATGTCGTGTGAAATCTAACTAAAGGTGAGGACACACTACAAGATTTTTGGCCAGATTTTACCCACGATTTGCAGTTGGGGCTAGTCTGCGCCAATCAGCTCTAGTTGGGGACAGTCGTCATGGCAAGTCAGCGCAGAATCTGTTAGTGTGTGATGTGGTACAGACTGGAATCAGCAAGTGTGTGAGGTGAACAGACTCCGCCTGACTTCAGTCGCTGTAATTCAAACATGTTTGAATTTTTTGAGCTGACCCTGGACGCAGTCGTGTAGTGTGTGATCCCTCATCTGCTGCAGTCCTTAAATGTGTGATCCCCAGTCTTTAAAAGAATCTGCTGAAGCCAGTCGTGTAGTGTGAGCTCCAAGTCTTTTCAAAATCTGCAGAGACTGTGAAAATCTTGGAGTGTGTCCCCAGCTTTACAACAGAATGAAATGATTTGCACAAACTTTTCAATCTGTATTCAGTTGAATACAGTACAAAGACAAGATATTAAATGTTCGAACTGATCAGCTTTATTGTTTTTTGTAACTACCCAGAAGAAAGTTTAAAAATCAAAATAAGATTTCATCCTTGTCTAGCGTCTGTCTCATGGGCAAAAATGAGCTCAAATTAAATTCAATATGAGACTTTTACAATTTTCTCATCCTTCTTAAATTAGGCTCTTGAGAAATAGCCTTTGTCTCATCTCAGCCTGAGACTAATTTGAGCCCAACGGAAGATCTTAAAATGTTCTTTTTTTTTGTCTCACTGCACTGATCTCATTGCACTGCACTGATGTCTTAAATAATGAACTCTTGAGATAACAGTGAAATCTAGAAGAAAACTCTTAAATGTTAAATGAGATCTTAAATTTGTCTCAGTGGTCAAATGAAAGACTTTAAAGTGGTGAAGGAGAACCCTCTGAGACACCTATGAGCTCAGAAGATCTCCTGCTTTTCTTTTCTTTTGCTTCTTTTTTCTCTGTACTTCAGTGAGCTCAAAATAAGAATCTCATTTATTTTTCATAACACAAAGAAAAGACAATTGTGAGAAGTAAAATTTTCCTCTGGATGTACCTGCAACACGTTCCAAAAAAGTTGTGACAGGTTCATGTTTACCACTGTGATACATCAGCTTTTCTTTTAACAACACTCAGTCAGTGTTTGTGAACTGAGGAAACTAATGGTTGAAGTTTTGAAAGTGAAATTCTTCTTCCTGCTTGATACATGACTTCAGCTGCTCAACAGTCTGGGATCCCTGTTGTTGTGTGTTGTTGTGCCACACATTTTCAACAGGAGACAGGTCTGGACTGCAGGCAGGTCAGTCTAGTACCTGAACTCTTTTACTATGAAGACACACTGTT
>JAJHUR010091373.1:0-10873 GCA_027495735.1 Lutjanus campechanus
CTTCTCCTCTTCACCTGCGTGTGGTAGGTATCAAAATGTTCCACCCTGCTGCTCACTAACAGCCCTGCATGGTCAGAAAAACCTCCCGAGACCTCTGAATATTTCAAATTTTAAGTAGATTTCTTTTTCTAAGTTGACGGTATGTTATCACGATCATCAAAGGGATAGCTCAGATTTTTGAAGTGGGGTCGTATGAGGTACTTATCCATAGTTCATCCAAGCAGAGGAATACCAGCTATGTAGAGCTGTGGACAGGGTCAGCAGCCAAAGGTATTTTAGCCACCTAAAAAAAAAGGCCTACTACAAAAAATCAGTTTCACTTTAAGTGTACGCTTTCATCACTTAAACATCAGACGGCCTCTCTCCAAACCAACCAAACGCCATGGGTAAAATCAGTGATTTTGCCTCACAGAACATGGGAGTTGCTGGTCTATCACTGCCTCGATTGGTTAGTTTGTTTGTGTTTATATGTGACTTTGAGAAATCCTTTTTAAACACCGAAGTCACACAATAACCCCCCCAAAAAAAATAACAGATCGAAGCAGAGTTAGACCAGAAACACCCATGTTGTGCGAGGTAAATGATTGGTTTCAGCCATGGACTTTGGATGGAACAGAGAGCGATATTTGGCTTATTTAACGATTGTTTCCCAATGGAAATGGCTGTCTGATGGCAAGGTAAAGCAGTAGGAATAATCTGCAGTACACTGCTTTGCTTCCTGCACTGGCACTTCTGGGGCAACTTGGGGGCGTACCTCATGGCTGAGAGCAGCCATACATCACATCCCTGTAGATCAAAGTGAATCAGAGAAAGAACTTGTAATTTGTATTTACTGCCATTCAAATTAGAGGGGCTGCTTTCATCCAAAAATCCAAAAAGGGGCAGCGGTGGGGTTGCTCTCATCCATACAACCTCAAACCTCAACCTATCCCTTTAAACCCCTTTAAAGTTTCCCCCCCCTGCAATATAAGTTCATTGATAAATGTCTTTCAGACAGCAGCCTTGAAGTTGAGTAACATTGTATTGACTGATCTGACTCTTAAGAACCCGACTTATTGGTTGCTTAAATGTTTTTTTAGGTGCATTGAGTTGTTGACAGTGGTGTAAAGTGTGCGCAGAATAAGTCTCGACAGAGAGACAAAGAGTCAGACAGAGAGACTCCTGATCAATAGCTCCTTAATGGTCATCTTTATAGCTGGACAGTTGTCCCACCAGCCTGGCGCTCTCCCTGCTCTCCTCTCTTGCACTCAGGGTGTGGTGGTAGTCAGCCTGCCTCTCTGAAGGACGTCCGAAGAGTTTCAAAGGCGATAACAAATCAAACTGTTCCCTGAATCTAATATCAAACAGGCCTGGTGTCAGCATTTATTAGAGAAATCAGATTCTCCCCCTCCTCCATCCCTCGTCTCCCCCCCTCACTCTCCCACTTGCAGTATTCCAACACACAGCGGCCCTTTGAAGTCGGAAGAATGCAGGATCGCAAATTACCCAGGAGACGCAGCTGATAGTCTTTGAAGCCCTCCTTTGATAGTGTTGTTTTTTGTGCTCCCCCTGCATCTCTCTCCCTCTATCTCTCACTTGCTTTCTCCTTCCTTCCACACACAATGTAGCTCACAAACATTCATCTGCACAATGGCGAGATCTCTCTCTCTCACACACACACACACGCACACACGCTATCACACTTAGATTCAGTCAGAGCAGCAACACTGACCTGCTGGACAACAGAAGACGAGGTTTTTGATCCACCTGCCAGTTCGAGGATGCTGTAACTCAAACTGTGGGCCTGTAGCATAGTTAGCTCCCTCTTTCCCCCAAAGAATGACAGATGTGAAGTCCATGGGCATGATGTAATTTTCCCTCAGCAATAGTCTATTCACATCTTCCTTCAGCATCCCCGGCGCAGATATAAGTTGTCACGGAGCATTTCTGTTTACTCTGGTCTCTACCCCAGTACATCTTAGGGGAATAAATGTAAAGGCACTCAGAAGTTATTTCTCTCTATCAGACAGCCTGACAGCTAATGCAAGGACGTATCTGCTTAGGAAAACTGACAACAAACTCCCACTTGTTAAATGGCTGTTATTTGGTTTAAGGCTGACAGAAAGAAAGACAAGATTTTTTTGATTTTCCACATAAGACAAGGGGTAAAACATTTTGCATAAAATGGGAAACTGAAGGTGAGATGGTGTGCAACATATAGCTGATACAATCAACTGTCTATTGTCTGAGAGAGATCCAGAGAGCAGGGGCAAATTGAGTCATTTTGTGGCCTAAGGCAAACAGACACGGGGCCCTCCACATCTCTTGTTCTTCCCCCTTTTCAGCCCTTATTTATCTAAGACAGACTTACTTGTAATTTCTTTTCTTCACCAGTTTTCACACAGCGAAGTAATATGTAGCACTTTGTGTGTGCAAAAATGTCTACAGCAGTCCAAATAGTGAGTTGGAGCCATGATGGTATATTAAATAGGTTGAAATCCTACTTAATATACAATCTATGATTGAAGAGTGCCCCAGCTTGGGCAGGCTGCAGGAGCACTGCAGGAGTGCAAGACGTGTGCAACATCATAAACTGATGCTAACAAGCCAAAAGACACTGCAAGTTGATCAGCTGTTTATAAATCGTCTGTCAATGAAAAAATTAAGCACGTTATCCTGAAAAAAAACCCCACTGCTTTGAAAATACACACTCTGGAGTTGGAGTTCAATGGCTGCCTGTTTCACTGTCTGGCAGACTCCATTATCATACTGCTCAATTATAAACATCAACACCTTCTAAAAGATTATTAATGATTTCCAACCACTCATAGACAGACACTTACTCATTCAACAAACATTTGACAAACAGGCAACTTAACATGTTTCCTTGATCTGTGATGACATATCATGGTTTCTTTATGATTTATTACAATAAATATATTACAGATTTCTCCTTCAACAAATGCACCCACTATAAAATCTTTATGATATGATCTATGTATGACAAAGTTGTGCTTAATTGTCCATTGACATGAGAGATCGGTCACTGGTTGTCATCATTTACTTTGATCTTTCAACAGTTTCTCTGAGAATCTCCTTACTGGATCTGTTCCCTGCTGCACACATGGGAATAGTTGTTTTTCTGTTTTTCTGTCTGTCTTATGTTCTAACGTACGAGTCAATAAGAGGTCAATTATGGGAACACACACACACACAAAAAAAACATAATATACTGTTATAAATGTTTACCTTTTCTTTTTGTCTCTCTTTCTCTCCCTTGAATGCATTTTTTTTCCCACTGGTTAAAATTTGTCTTGCTGTTGCTCCCTTATCATCTTAGTTTTAGTAGGTGGGGAACATATGAAAGGAATCCAGGGCTCTTGCTGCCTTGTTGTGTCTAGAGTAATCAGTACAGTGATGGATGTATGTAGCAGCTGCATTGTTTGAACAACCTGGCCTGGTGCTCCTCTTCGCTACTATTAGCAATGCTAACACTTGTGTTTGTGCAAATGGTGTCTTTTTGCTGCTCTTCAGTATTGTTAATGTGTTCAGTAGCCGCTGTGATAAAGGCTGTTACCCTCGGCAATTCTGCTAAAAACTTTCTGCGTTCAAGATTTAAGCAGGTCTGGGGCTGTATGGCCTAATATTTATATCAAAGTACAAGTTAAAGTGTGGATGGTCACAGTATATATCATAGTATATTTGTTTAATTTAAATTTAATTTGGTGGAGGTAAAGCACTGGTATGACAACTGCAAAGCAGCCATTAGTGTACTCTTAACTATAAACTGTAAAAACATAACAAACACAAACACTTATAACCACTGTTGTCTGACATGATTTGCACATTATCGTTTTCTGCTTGTAGTCTGACTTTTTAAACCTGAACAATGTCCAGACTAATGGCAGTTGCCCCTGTTTTTTTTCACTGCTCCCACATTATTGGCTCTTTTTTTTAAATCTGTGCTTATAACGTTTTGTTGTAACTTATAATCATGTTGGTTTTTGGTTAAGCAAAATGAGGGCTCTACCTACGGTATCACGGTATAGTCAAACTTCATACCGTAGGCAAATTTATAACAGTATACTTTCTACATCTTTTATACTTTCCATCCCTTGATTCAAGGTTCATTAATTTATCATTCCACAACACAGTTGTTCAGATACTCATGAATTAAACATTCTGATGCCCAATTTAGTGCATGGATTTTTAAGACAACATAGTTAATTAGAAAGTTTTAAAAAGTAAAAAGTGTGAAAAAAAAGAGACAAAACTTTAACCAAATGTTTATGGGTAATTTTATGGGGCCTTTGGTAGCTTCAGGCCCAAGGAAATTACCTTAATGCCCTAATGGTGCCCAATGCCATGAGGTTTCATTGGTGCCACAAATACAATGACCACTTTATATAATCTTTCTTCGTCAACCTTCAAGTATTTCACTTTTGTGTCTTTTCCCCATCTACAAAGCGTCAGTTTTTCTGATCAAATACAGCTTTTAACTTTTCTTGCCTTGCATAATTAGCCTTCAAAGCATGCAGGGTTGAGTCAGTGCTGCTCATTGATTCCACTGTAACTTTATACAAAAGCTTATTGTGGCTTCTAAAACCAGTGAAAGGAGTTGTGTGACATTTTGGGAAATACGCCTGTTTGCTCTCTTGTTGAGAGTTAACATGAGAAGACTGATACCACTGTCATGTCTGTGTTCAAAGTACTGAGCCGGAGCCAGGAAAATAGCTAGCCTAGTTTAAAAAATGTGTCTACCAGCACCACTGAAGCTCGCTTATTAATGTGCTGCATCTCCCCTTTTTTTTTTTCAACTGTATAGAAATCTAAATTAAGTTACTTGCTGTGACTATTTCTGCTGGGTGCAAGCTAATTTGTTCCTTTTATTTAGTAACTTATTATAATGTCAGTACTTTTTCAGTAAAATGTACCGTATGAGATTAAAATTTTATTAACCACTGAACGGAAAGTCCATTATCCTGAAACAAACGCCCATTGCTCTGAAAATACATACTCTCCCCGCAGTTGTTAGATCAGCGACTGCTGGCTCTGTCCATGGTGCTGAATTGGTAGAGGTCTTTCTGGCCTCACATCAAACATCAATTCAAGTGGTTTTAAAAATACTGACAATTTTCAAGTTTTGGAATAAAATCATGAGAGTTTTACCACAGTTGGTGCCTTTCTAGTACAAAGAACGTACTTCTGGTAGATTCTCTTGCAGAAACAAAGTAGTTCCTACATGAAACTGCTCACCACATGGTATGTGGATTATCTTGAGTAACCGGGTCATGATTTTTTGAGACACTGGTTTTGAATATTTCAAATCAATTTTCTTTTAAGCTTAAAACAACACAAGCCAAATGCTATTTAGTCCTGTTTTATTGGAGAAAAGGCAGACATCTCTACAGCCAACATCTACAAAATTCTGTAGAGTAACTGTTTAGATTTTTTCCAGTGACTTATCCAAAACTGATCGGCAAATGAATAAGCCCACTTCCAAAACGTCATACTCTTTCTTAAAGGTAACCTATGTATGAACTGTTGTCATTTTTGCACAGCAGACATCATGTTACAGGGAGAACGCTGTCATAAGACAACAATGACAAAGCGAATACACATCAACAGCCGTTTTTAAATGAAGGCACCAACAGAAGACATCAACAAAACGTATTTCACAAAGCCAGTCGGCGTATTTATAGTACAAATGAAACCGCCCACAGGTTGCAGGTTTCATGTGAAAAACAGCCCATTATTTCTTCTTCTTTATGTTATCGGCAGGTTCCCTCTCATGAGAAACACAAGGATTACATCAGCTGTCTATCAGCGATATGTTGTAATCCAGTCAATACTTCCAAGGACACTTTGACCAGCTATGTTCTAATCTCTGGCTCCTTCAGTGGGCACCACGCTGACTAGACTGTCATGACTCACGGACACACAGCATTGACTCATTATGCAAATGTGCACTGGACTAAGGACACTTTTAAAGTTGATGTGAGGATGAACTTTTTTTTTTGTAAAATGTCAAATTTCTTTTTAAGTTTTCTTCCTTTTCATGTCCCAAGATCTGAAAGTTTGGTAATAGTTCTGAGCATGTATAAAACTGATAGCACGCTCCTCCCGTTCTTTACTTTTTTTTAATCACCAGGGAATTCAACGCATCGTCTCCACACACTCCAAGTACAGATCATTTCCTAAAAGATGATGCAACCATTTTGAATTCCTGTGTAATGACAGTCTATTGTAGCTGGGGTTGTAGAACTCTTTCATAAATCTTAAATGGCCTGTGCTTCATTAAAGACATGTTACTCAAGAGCTCCTTAGTGTGCATTTGTGTTTGACAGCTTTGACTCTGCTTTGCTTTTGAATGACGCTCGAGAACGTGATTGCCTTCCTGCGAGCATGACGTGCACTTGAAGGGCAATATGTCATGTGGTGATGATGATGGCAACGCACAAACAGCGCAAGTGCACCCACACACAGTTGAGAGCACACACGCACACACAGACCCTCCCTGATGTAGAGCGCGAGCTACATCGCTCTGGTGGTTTGGGAGCCTCACGTCCACTTAGATAATTAACAGTGATCAAGGGTCGTCCTGCCTGTCATAGTTGCCTCATGTTACTGCCTGTTCAAAAGGACTCAAACTCACTGGCCTGAGCTGAAAGGAAAGCTACACACAGGCTCATATTCACATCCAATAAGCTCCAGTGTAAATGTGAGTATAGGTTTTTGAGGTGGGGGCTGGAATCTGACTTATTTAATATGAACAAGGGAAGATCAAGCGCCTTCCACCCACATCCACAGAAGGCTTTGAAAAGGGACCCAAATTATGAAACACGCCTGAACCGTGCCATTAATTATAGCATTACATACTGTACTTAAAGCCTGTGCAAGATGATGAGATTTCTACTTTTATTTATTTACTTTATTCAAACTCTAACACTCTCGCACAGAGTTCTAACCACATCTTAAAAAACTCACCAAGACGCTCACCAGCTGGTTATTTTGGAAGGTTTCTCTCCACCATAATGGAAGTGCAACACGTCAACACCACAGTGGCTTTTAGCACTTCTCCACTGAATCTCCAAGGAGCAGAAAACAAACTGGAGAAAGAAAGTGAGGAAAGAAAGAAAGCTGTTCAAGAGGGCATAGCATATTCTATGTCAGTGGTTCCCAAGCCACTGTACTGGGTTTTTTTGTTGTTTTTTGACAGCCCCATCACATGAGCTCAAGTATCCCCTCATCAACACCACCCGTCATGCTTCAGATGTGCTCTTCTGAGTGGATAATAAACAGAGTGTTATTTAGCTCTAATAAATGTAGTAAGAGGATTTGGTTACAATTTTTTAATACATGAGAGCTTAGTTACAACTTGGAGTGGCAGAGGCACTTTTAGCAACCTATTTCCAGAGCTGAGCCAAATGCTTCAAAGCTTTTGCAGCTGTCATGGTAATCAATGTCCAAATCAGTATTAGAATGTTTTTTGGGTTTTTTTGGCTTCACCTGCACCAAAAATGAGGCAAAAGACTAATAAAGAGCTGGAAATTAATTTAATTAGTCTCTAAACTGCACACAGAAAAACCAGGTGTGTACATAACAGGAGCTCTCGTTGAAGCTTTATAGCCCAAAAAAAATGGTATTCAGAACAGCCCTACATATTTCATCCTCTCTGCTCACTCGCTCACTAGTTTTCTGGCACTCTCAATCACAGCACACGGTGTTAAGGTGTTAAAACCGCCTTAGGATCTCTAATTGGAAAAAGCCCCTGTTTAACAAGGCAACTGACAGAAACTTCATCACTGGCTGTTTTGTTACCCAGTTAATAATTTACGGAATTTATAAAGAAAAACATTTCAAACATTAAAAAAAGGAAAAAAAAAGAAAAAGTGAGTGTATCTTGCAGCCATCTTACTGTATTATTTTAAGAATGTGATCCCAAAAATCACAAGCATTAGTTCTGTAGTGGCTGTAGGAATTATGACTCTTGTGAATCGAGAGCGAAGAAGCAAGTCAAGTGATGTTAGCCACAAAATCTGCAGACGGAGGAGGTCGGGGTTGATAGATAGGTCAAAAAATTGTGAATTTTTGGTGTTTTTGGATTGTCATTTTTGGCTACGCTACGTCAAACCGTGCTGTGCTGATTTGACGTTGCACCTGAGATGTCTGGAGTCGGGTCAAAGCACGCCAGACCCACCTCCAAGCAGGTTGTGGTGACGTCTTGCAGACTGCAGCCACATCCACACCCACACCCCCTTCAAATAAGCATGTGTTGCAAGACTCAACTGTTGTCCGTGCAGGAGAGCAGAGAGAAATGCATTTTTTAAAAGTGTCTGCGTGTTCAGCTCTCAGTGCTTTTGTAGCTTCTGGCTGAATCTTTGTGGTTTGAAGTTTTGTTTCTCTCCTGTGTAACTGTTTGTACTTTCAGCTATCTGCTTTATTTTACTGCTTCATGTTTAATTTTTAGCCACGAGTGTGAAGTTTCTGATTATGACAGTTCAACATTTCTTGATTATGCTGCTTCAAAATAAAAGCTTTTAAGTAAAAAATAAGATCGCCTTTTCTTGTGAAGAATTTATAGGAAATTAAATGTTTTTCCACTGTTTTACAGCCGCTCGACCAAAGACAAACACGTCCTTCAAGCGAGTAATGGAGATGCAAATCCCTGCCGTGCTGAAGCACCAAATCAAACCAAGTCAAGCCATGCCAGCACACGTGTATAGAAAAGGGGTATTGTTTCCTGTTTCCTATCAACAGTCAGTGTTAGTCTATTTTAACCACACCATGATGGTCCCCCAACCATAACCTAGTAGTTATTTTAGCGCAAATCACTGTTCCTCCTTGACCGAGTCATTTTTGATCTACCCAAACCTTAATCATAGATGTATTACAATATATTAGGAAACGCTTCAAATTTTCTCTCATATCAGAAAATGCTTAGTTCTGGATAGCAATTACAAACTACAGTATGGATTTTGTTGTTTGATTTGTTGGGTAGTTCTGCAAGTAATATTTCTTACTGTAACAATAACTGCAGAAAATATCAGCCTCACATTGACTGTAAGTTTATTTTCACCCTAAACACAAATGTATTGATACATTTTACCAAATCATAATTTCTAATCATTTCTAATCTAATCTAATCTTCAAATTACTCGACAGTGTTTACAACTGTAAAAGTACCCCTCAGTGTACATGTAACACGGTTTCTAATAAGATGACTTGTCTTTGCAAATACACGCTGGACTGATTCCGGGGGCCCCAGGCCACATTCATCATGTTTGAACACTATTTGCTTGAAACCTCTGAGCCACTGGGACGCCCTGTCCTTTTGAAAGTTTTAATTAAGTTTTTTTTTTGCGCTGGTTTTATAGAAGCGGGGTATTTTGTATGGAGAGGTTGTAATGCCACATGTGTGTTGGGACACTCGACAGTGTCAGCAGACTCTTTTCTGTCTCACCAAAGGATTGTTTAATTGAAACCACACATGTGCCTGGTGGCATGTTGTGTGCCTCTACACTGCCGGAGAAAAGTCACTGACTGTAATGTTGTTTTTTCTCTTCACAAATCTAATAAACAGTTTAAACAACAAATTATTTACCCACATTATCTGTTCTTGGTCAGTTGTGAGGATTTGCTGCTTTTCTTTATCTTGGGAGATAGCAAGCTGTGTATTTTTGGGTTTTGGAATAAAACAAGACACTTGAATATGTCGCCTTAGGCTTTTTTATTTTCTATTTTTTACAATTTTCTCTCATTCTGTAAAAATAAAGGATCGTTTTAAGTTTTTTTTTAAAAAGTTCGTCTCCAGGCTGCTTTAGAATTTTAAGTTTGAAAAGGCAAGTTGAGGTAATTTTTTAATGATTTAAAAAAAAAAACCCAAAAAAACAAAACAAAAAACTTTTCCAGTAAAATAAACTTTATATTGTCTGTGTTATATGTGCTAATTATCGTGAAAGCAAACAACCATGACTCATGTTAAAGTGATACTCCACTTTACATGATAACCCACTCAGTATGTACTCACCACTATGCCAATGTGATGACGGGTGAAGGTCTTCAGTTCACAAAACAATCCTGGAGTTTTAGGAGAAACCTAACTATAAAAAATAAAAGAACATTTGAAGAGTCTGACCTGTTTGTTTTTGTCTACAATAGTGTGTCAGATTTGGTTCAGTAAATCATCCGTCTTTGCTCTCCACATTGTAACTTTTCCCTCAGGTGAACTTCAGCTAGAGGTTATATAGTTAAAATACAAACAATGTTTGGTGTTATTGGTGTTAGCCATGAGAAGTAAAGGCTAAAAATAATCCATATGGTGCATTAATTGAGAAAATGATCAGCAGATTCATGAATAAAAAAATAAACATTTGTTGCAGCCAGACAACTTTTATTGATCCCGGACTCTCAAAGTTGCGATTTTTGGTCTCTTGAGATACATAAAGGTCAAATAAAGAATTACACGAAAAACATATGCAGATTGGTTTATAGCAATTATATAATCCTTCACAAGGACTGGCACGACATTCATTAATTCAGCCACTCATCCCTGTGGTCAGTCATTCACTGTTCTGAAGGAAACAAAAGTGTTCTCCCCTGGCTGGACTGAAAATGCTCTCTTTCCTCCACAAAGCAAAGAGTTAAAACAATGCCACGAGCACTGCCGCGTGTCCCTCAAGGGTTCAGCCGTACAGTAATGCATATTGTAAGCTCATAGACAACAACACAGCACACACAGGGGTGCAGCGGCGTCTTTTCATCTCCACATTATCGGTGCGAGACTGCTAATGAGAGCTGTTGTATGTGCCTGTAACCCCATCGGTTTCATCCTATTGAGCCTGGTGAGCTTGCAGCCGATTCTCTTCTACTATGGGACTTGTAAAAAGATGTG
>JAJHUR010091373.1:10893-79565 GCA_027495735.1 Lutjanus campechanus
GTGTGTGTGTGTGGGTGGGTGTGAGTGTGTAATTAGGGTTGAAGAAGAAGGATGGAGGGGTTAAACTGAGCACTATGAAGAACCGTGGCATCTGGGAGAACGGATGAGGGAAGGCTTCTCTCTCTGCACAGTGATGCGCAGAAACGAAGGCTGAATTCTTTTTCTTTTCCCCTTTCTTTCGCATTTCATCACCCTTTTAGAGTTGCAGGTCAGGGAGGGAGGGAGGGAGGGAGGGGGGCACCCCTCTGTTGGGACGAAAGGAATCTAATCTTAAGATTGAGGGGGTGGAATTAATATACATTAGAAATGGGGAATAGAGGAGGAAAACAAAGAAAGTTAATTGTCTGATGACCTTGTTTGCCTTTATTTCACTTGTGTGGAGGAAGTGTTTAAAGACAGACTCAGGGTGGTTACTTTGCTATGAATCTTCCGACCTCTGTGTTACTGTGTCACTGTGTGTATGTAAAAGATAACTTTTATCACATATTGTTATTCTACACAATGAATCATATCCAGATTTGCTTTAATGTGGCCACTTGTAAGCAAGCCCAAAGCTTCTGAAAGCCTGCAGGCTGCCTCAGGCTAAATCACGTACTAAGTTTTAATGATTTGATATTTTATTAGATTACCGGATAAACAATACAGCCAACACTGGCACTTGGAGCAGCATTGTGCAATTATTCTACCTTAAAATAACAGCTTCAATAATCTTATCTGGTCTTGCCCCAAGTGCAAGCGTTTCTGGCATGGCATTTTCATTTTTACAGTGACGACAGCTAATCCCTGATGGTCTTTTCCTGATACTTGGTTTGTCCAACTATTCTTTGACGCTTCCCTCGGCATTACAACAAGCCCTCATGTTTGGTATGGTCTCTGCAAAAAGGTTTATCCAGAGGGAGTAAAAATCTGTTTACCCTCTCTGCTTTAAAAAGTGGCTAAACTTCATGGTGGCTCGTCTATGTTTTGAAGAAATTCAGTATACTCTGTCCAAGGCCCACCCAAAGTTTCTTATTAAGTGTCAACCTGGGAACTAATAGTACTGGGCTGTATTGTACTGTTCTGTATTGCATATTGCTTTGATTCACCAGGTTTTCATTTTTTCCAGCCTTCTTCTTGGGCCTTCCTCAACCTTGGCCTTGGTGGTATGGACAGAGCATGCACAGTATCAACGAGAGCGTGGGGGCTGGTCCGTGACCTACTGCAATGTGTGAATACTGTCTATTTCGACAGTTTGATTTGAGTTTCGTGAGCTGGACAGACTAATTGAGAATGACCTGTCAATCACAAGGCAGTCCCGTCCTAAAGCATACCCTGCTTTATCATCTATGTTACTCTAAATGGGATCACAACTTATAAAATGAACATCATGCTCTATAAAAGAAGACTAAGCTCATGAGGAGACTTTTTACTGAAGTTATAAATCAGGTGAGTAGTAGGGTCATAAGACTCCGTACAATCAGACTTCTTTTTGCAGCCAGTAGAGTTGCCCCCTGCTGGCCATTAGAGGGAATGCAGGCTTAAGCACATCTGCATTCACTTCACTTTTCAGACCAGGAAGTTTTGCCAACTATTTAATGTATGGTCTTTGGTAGCTTGTGGTAGCCACCACTACCACAGGAGCTTTGGGCTGTGGAGGTTTTTAGGCCTGTGGCGGGGAGGACCTGGTGGGAAATGCTGGCGGGGAGCAGCGCTGGTGTCGTGCCAGAACCACAGCCAGGTGAGTGGGCAACCTAACTGGGCTCAGCAGCCTTTACAGACATCAGCAGAGGTGAAAGGACGAAGAGGACATTGGCAGAGGAAGTTAAGAAGAGGAAAAAAAGAGACAGTGACCAAGTTGGACAAGAGTAAATCTCAGACTGGCTTTAGTTGTTGGCGAGAGCTTTGTGAAATAAAAGACTGAAAGACAGATGCCAAGCTGGTCTTCTTGCTGTTGGACTAGAAAGTAATATTAGCTGGCTTGCTACGTCTTGTGTTGTTGCGCTTTTTCAATATTTAGCTGTGTTAGCAAAGTTGTCAACTCGCTAGTTTTTATTAATCAAAAGTATTAAAATCATAACAAATCCATGTGTACAGCAGCCCAGATTTACAACAGCAGTGTATAAGTGAATTGTACTGTGGGAGCCAAATTGCAAAATATACCAATCCTTACATCATGCTGCTTTAATCTGTATTATTACAATATTTCCCATCATTGTTTGTTTGTGTTGATGCTCAACATGTCTGTTCTCAGGACTGGTTCATACTTCTTTATGTTCTGAGCTCAGAAAAGAGAGTTGTACCTGCACACTCGGTTTGAACTGGAGAGCATCCTGAAAATATTTTCAACTTGTTTTCTTGTATTAATGTTTCAGTTGCTCTGTAGCTTCCCAGCACCACTGAAAAAAAAAGGCGTCCTTTGGTGTATTTCTGAAATTTTGAATAAATATTCAGTCAATAGAAGTTTTTTTACTGAATACAACCAAGCTGTTAGCAGGTCAGTGAGACATTATGCAGGATGGCTGTTGTCTACAGTATGCAGAGCACAACTAAAGCTTATTATCTGGAGGAATTATAACTGAACACTGGCACAAAGAGCAGTGGTGAGGTTTAGAGACAGAGACAGAAAAGGGGTAACATTAAGCTATTATAGTTCGGTGTGGAAAACAGGCATTGTCTGGCAATATTGCAATCTAAAACCTTATCCATATTAGATAAGGCTTCATTTAGAAACACAAGCAGGAAAAAATAACTTATTAAAGTTTGGGTTTTCTTTTTAAGCTACAAACTTGATTATCATGTTTCTCAAACTTAGCAGATTAGAGCAATGTATTCTGCATCTAAAGATGGATTCACAACAATTCTGCAAATGCTGATGTTAAATATTTGTTTCCTTTTTCAAATCCAGCATAACCAGGAATAATACTTAAATTTACACATTAATGTGTGTTTATTTGTCACGGGGAACAATACGCAGTGGCAGGCTTAATGTCTTTTGTGGCTCTGGGGAAGCTTTGTCAAGTCTGAGAGAAAAAAAACCCTGATTATGTCATGAAGCTTGGACTTATACCGCATTCACATCACATGGGGTGCAGAGTAAAGATGGGAAAGATTCCAATGTTAATGACTTGAGAGTGTTCTCACTCCCAACTCGTCACTTTTGTCATCGCCCCTCAGTGGCTCACACGGACGGCATCCTTTCACAGCACCCCGGGCTGTTAACATATAAAGAGGGAGAAAGGAGGTGGGGTGCAGGGATGGCTCAAAGAAACACAGGACTTTCACCTAGCTGACCAGGGTTCATGTTTCTGTACATACTGGTATGTGCATCATATGACTTTTCAGTTGTGAGTCGCTTTAGTGACACTTTTGTCCAATGACTTTCACAGCCGTGGTATCCCAAACCTAACCAAGTAGCTTTAGTGCCTAAACCAAACCAAACAGCGACCCTTTTACACCATTATTCTCTGTTGTTAAAAGGCTGTCGTACAACATTAATCATTAATCAGTTTTCTGACTGCGTTAGATACCTTCTGTCTCGTTATTAGGTGCTGAGGTTTGGTGATATTTTGTTGGTATGATGAGTTAGAATGAGAATGAGTTGGTTGTGTGAGGATTAAAATACTGTGCACCGACAATATAACGACATATCCATTAAATTTGGGTTTAATTACATCAAGCAACAGTTTTTGACTGATGTGAGGGATCCATGTTCCACTTCTGTATTAATCTCTATACATCAGTATCTGAATATTAATGCAGAATCTGTAGGAAATGGACAAGATTTTGCTATCGAAGGAGTTCTGAGGATTCCATTTGCAGTCAGAGTAGTATTGACCAGACTGAACGTTCAACATGCTTGAACAGACTATGGTTGTATGCAGGTAAACAGTATGTGTAGAGAGCAGGACGCATCAGCAAAAATGCAATCTCAGATCTCAATTGTCTAACGACAATTTAGCTTTTTAAAAAAAAAAAAATATCTACATTCATACGCAGACATCTGTTTACAGAATTAGTTTCCAACTCCATTCTCACATCTCAAGTTGCTAATCTGACTGTAAACATTGACATGGCACATGGAAGAGGACGTCTTGGTCTGGATATCCGTCACTTTGCTCGGCCAGCGGGAAACTGAAACGGCCACCTATGCTCTCTTCAAAGCCAACAGATGTCATTTTACCTTGCAAAACATGGGAGTTGTTGGTCAACCACTGCCAAAATAAGTGATTTCTTTGTTATTGAGTGACTTCTGTGTTTTAGCAGCTTAGTTCAGATTGTGTAAGTGTGATTGTATAAGTACCTCAAAATTGTGCTTAAGCACAGTACTTGAGTAAATGTATTTTTGTTCCATTGCACCACTGTCATATTTTTGGACATCATCTGATTACAGAGTAATGCTGTAACAGTTCACATATACACAAAAAAAGAAAAACAAAACTTCTGGTTGATTCATAAATAATCATAAGTTTTGTAAAAGTTGTGGCACGGTGCAAAGTACATTCTCATCATCTGCTTTAGTTTGTAGGCTTTCTGACTGAGACAAAGTGTGTGACATCAATTTAAAGAGATAAGTCACTTAGTATTGGTGACTGACTGCTCATGCAGCTGCACCCAGGACTGCATGCTAAGATGTAAAACTCTCCCACCAAAGAAAAAAATATTGCTTTAAGTTAAGATATGACACAGCCTATTAAAACTCTGCGCAGCCGAGTTTGACAAGTTGAAGAGAGATATCTATATACGGTACAACATCCCCTCTCACAAGACTGCTGGACTGTGCATCCTGTTCTGAGCCGAGCGAGGGAATTGCAAACCAGAGACGGTATCAAACCCGCTGAAGAAGATGCAGAAACAGTCATTCATATTTCATAAGCGAGCCCTATGCATATCCCCCCTTTCCTCCCTCCTCCCTCCCACCTTTAACGTTTGCTTATTAAATTCACAGCTGTCAAAGCATACCTCAAAGCCTTAGTGCACACACACACACACACACAGGCATGCACACAAACACATGCAATTATTCTCAAAATCCTGGGTGTGTGGTAACACACTCACACAAAGTACAAGAAGCACACACACACACACATACACACCGTCTCTGTGTTTCTATTCCCTCCCTGAGACAGGTACCCTGACTTTAAACTCATTACTTTAGACAAGGTTTTTAATGGAGGCTTGAGCTGGCCGCACAAAGGTACAGAAATGAATGAGACGGGGACAGAGAGGGAGAAAGGGAGTGAGGTGAGAGTAAACTTTTTTTTCTTAATTCACACCACACCCTCACCTCACTTGACCATAGACCTGATTCCTGTGAGGAAGTCAAGCAACAAAGCCTTTAAAGGGACAAAAATACATAGTTTCCCTCTTACCTGCAGTGCTATTTATCCATCTAGATTGTTTTGGTGTGAGTTGCAGAGTTTTGGAGATATCTGCCAGAGAAATGTCTGCCTTCTCTTGAATATAATGAAAAAAAGAAAACGCATTTGAAAATTTCAAAAGGAATGTCTCTTCCACACATCATGTCCCACTTAGTCAGACCTTGTTTGAGCTGTTTCATGTAGGAACTTTGTTTCTATCTTAGAAAGAAAGTTCCTACAGTTAACTGAGCTAACTAGCTAATGTCAGCTATAGATACCGGCAGTTTGCCAACTTTAGCAACAGGTAAAGGGGGGGTATGTATTTTTGATTTTGGGGTGAACTGTCCCTTTAACCATGACAAGCTGGCTGAGCAAAGCCTGAAGGCCACAGACAGAACACATCATCTAACTTTGATTTTGTTTGGTTCTCCATGTAAATCAAACTTTGGCAGGCCGACCGGTGCTTCTGTAACACAGCAGACATTTGCCACCAGGGAGTCATTGAGCAACACCGACGCCTGGGGTGTAATAACGACAATATTGCACCAGCAAAGTGCTAAATGACAGTGAGCTCACAGACACAGTGGTAGAAGTGGCGGAGATGCACTGATCAATGAGCAATCAATACAGTCCTGCCAGGTAATCACAAACCACAGTGATTAACAGCATCCAATCAATTGCTATTAACCCCTGCATGTACCAGTTAAGCAGACAATCAGTGTCAATGTGCGTGATAAACGTCAGAAATTATTGGAGCCTCTTTAACATCCCTCTGTCTCTGTAAATGTCACCATGCAGAAAGCTTAGATCTGTGATTCACTGTGTTTAACCCGACTCCCATATCTGGCCTGACTAATAGCACATAATGACTGTCAACACATTTTAGCTCTACATGAAACTTCACGGCGGTAAAACTCTCAATTATGAAAAAAAACACAAGACTTTTTGCAAGATTTTTGCTTCACTACGCCTCCTTGTTCACTGCAAAAATAAACTATTTGTTTTAACTTAAAAAAGTTAGTGTCTGGGCTGCCTTAAAGTGTTAAGGTGACTGAATCTGAAAAGACAATTTGAAGTAATTTTGTAATTATTTAAAGCAAATAAAGGTTTCTAGTCACATAAACTTTTCTGGTCGAATTAACCTGATAATAATTAGGTTACAAGTGACAGAACATGTTCAATAAGCTTAAGATATTCAGTTGAACCAACAACTCTTCAGTCACACTGACAAACATTGCAAACAAATTTGATTTCCCTTTACTTTTTCTCAGTTTGAAGAGTCACTTACTCCAATTTATTAAATTTATGTTATATAGGGGTTTTCAACAAGTTAAATAAATTTTTTTGAAGATCTTTTTTTGACCATTATGAATCCAATTTAAAATTTTCCCCAAACAGACTGAAGTTAATGCATCTTTATAATTCAATCAAGTTTTAGGACCTGTCTTAAATCAACAGTTCAAAGCCTAAAATGCAGATTATTGAATTTTAGACTGAACTTGTTGACTGAACCCTGTACAGTACATTCATGCGACTAATCATTTCAAGTCAAAAGACTTCAAGTTAGAGGAACTTGTGTTTATAAGTTCTAGAAATAATAGCAGAAATTTTAAGTTGAATTAACTTGAATAAATAAAACTTGCACATTTCCGTAAAGTTAATGAGAACAGATTAGGTGATTCCTCTGAATTCTTGCATGATTTTTTCAGTGTTTAGCATGTTTTTGCTCATTATTTCTCTGTTTGATTAAAGTGGCAACAAAAAGAGACTATTGGACACAAATACACAAATTGAAAAGTATAAAGAAAGCAGTGATTTTAAATCTGCGTTGAGATGCTGTTCCTTCCTTCACACCCTCTCGCTCCCGTACAGGCATGCGAGCACACACCCACACATGAACACACACACACACAGTTGCTCGATCATTCTCACACTCGTGGGTGTGACACAGCTACATGCAACACGCTAACCCCATGTTTTCACATGTAATCCTACAGATTAAACGTGCTGAAGATGAAATAATCAGCACACTTCCTCAAGGATAAAACTGATACATTTAGGTATCTTCGAACCATTTCCTTGTGATCACAGTCATCAACAGCTTTTGACTGTTTTGGTGCTGGAACCCAAAATCCACTCTGGCAGCTGTTGTTAACGGGCCAAGTGATGGATGAGTGCATTTAGACACGAGCAATTTATAAAAAATCTGACTTTCATTGCAACTAATGAGGAATGAAAACACTTAATAGAGCTAGTTTCAGGGTGCATTACTGGATTTGCACCAGAAGAGGGAGCTGCTAGTGGGGGAAGCTGGGGCCAAGCAGCATCCAAACTCTTCAAAATAGGTCAGAGAAGTCTTTCTCTCCCTCACACCTGGCTGTACACTGCACTCACTGCCTCCTCACTTCCTCAAAATCCACTAACACAATAACACCCTTTGCTTTCTCTTTATCCTCTTTACCTCCCCCCTCCTGCTCTCACTCACTCTCCATTTCCCCCTTCCTCCACCTTCCTCCTCTTCTTCCTCTTGTCTCCCCTGCCCGCCTTTATTGCACGGCTCAGCACAACTCCCAAACTTCAGCCATCACAGAACTCTGACAAATATTCTACACCACGAAGCACTCTGACTCGCTGCTTACTTTGCTGCTACGCTAACCTTGAGCTTGTGAAGGATGCATAAGGCAGGATGGATGCGTGTGTGTCTCTCTCTCTTTCTGTGTGTGTGTGTTTCATCAAATGAAGATCAATATCACTGCAAGGTCACTTTAAAATTCAATTAATAAGAAAGTGAACATCCCCCGGGCCGCCGTCGCCACCCCTGGGGGGCAACACGGCCCAATCCCAGGGCACACAAGTGGAGAAATAGAATGGAGGAGATATGGATAAATTCATATCTGTATTATTAAGCACAAAGCCTTGTTTGGAGATGGGTTTGTCTGGAATGAATGTCTCACCAACTCCATGTTTTATTAACGGTCGCGGAGCAAGCCAGCAAAAGCATATTGTGTCTTGCGCCACCATCTGTGTGTATTTTTCTTTGCATGTGTTTGCGTGCGACCAAATGTGTGTTTATGCCTATTCCCGTCATGCACAGTGTGTGTGGCTCATTGGGGTCAGGTAGGTGTGTGCGATCTGATTATCAGTTCACGATGATCGAGTTGGGAATGTGAAGTTTAGCTGCGTTGAATGGCCAGTTAATGTGGCACTTTTTGCATCCACACAAGGGCTGCATTGAAATATGCATGTTGAGCCACCGCTCAGTCTTAATATTTAAACCCGCCTGGAGGTGAGGCCCGCTCTAACACAGCCTGACAGACCGTGTGTACAAAACACTGGCTGCCTCCCATATAAACTCGCTTACTGCACACACACGCGCGCACACACACACATGTGCAGCAGCAGAGCGGTGCTGAAGCAGCGACAAACAGACAAACACAAGAAAATAAACACAAGCTGGTTTAGACAGAGCCATAGATAAATCCATAAAATGCGTGTCCCATATGGAAGGAGCGCTTTTATTAGCTGCGTCTGAGCCACAGGGGCTGCTGGGAGGTCCGCGGGGCTGGACCACTGGGATGGCGCTTGTTTGTAGTGAGGCGTGGATGTGGAGTGGCGGAGAGAAAAGGAATGTGACCCGCAGAGACCCAGGTGATCCGAGCGTTAATTACCGTCTGCTAATTACGAGAGAGACGCATCATTAAGCAGAGTGAGCCACCGGAGGGCTCGAGGACTCCCTGTCTCTCCTCTACTCCTCTTCTCCTTCTTTTCTTCCTGACCCCGATCTTCTGTCCCAATTAGCACTGCCCTGCTCCCCCCCACGCACACTCCTCCCCACCTCCCTCCCCCCTGTGTGTTTCCATCAACACTGCTGCAGCCGCTGTCTAAACACAGGACGCACCATACACACACACTGGAAATAAAGGTGCTAACTAGATCCTTAAAGGGCTCTTTGGCTTGTCTTCATAAGAGAACCCTTTTTGGTTCCTGGTAGAACCTTTTATAAAGCTTCCACTTAGAAACCTTTCAGGGAATTCTACCTTGACCACAAGACAAAGGGGTATATCTAGAACCATTTGTGAAAGGTTCCACCCAGAACTCCATAGATGGGTTCTCTGCAGAACCTCTTATAAGGTTAACCTATCCACTTTCTAAGGGTGCCAACAAGAACCCACCAAGGAGGTTCTACCAAGCACTTTTTTATATTCCAATGGTTTTATCTAGAACCCACTGAGGGGGCTCTACTGAGAAACTTTTTATGTTCCATGGATTTTATGAAGAACACACCCAAGGGGGCCCTGTCGAGAACCTTCTTATATTCCAAGAATTCTATCTTGAACACACTAAGGGGGTTCTACCAAGAATGGTTTAATATTCCAACGATTTTATCCAGAACACACCCAGGGGGTTATATCGAGAAAACTTTTATATTCCAGGGGTTTTATCTAGAAGACACTCAGGAGGTTGTACAAAGAACCATTTTATGTTTCTGGGGTTTTATCTCAAACCCACCAAAGGTGTTCTACCGAGAACAATGTAATATTATGGTACAAAAAAGTTTTCTTGACCAACCTTTAATGAAAGTGTTCTTCAAGGATTAAAACAATACTTGACAAACTCTTTCTTCTAAAAAGGGTTATTTGGATGAAAAGAGTTCTTAATGTAAACCTTAGTCTTACAAGGAACTCTTCAAGAAGGGCTCCTCAGAAGGGTAGAACCTCAGCCCTTTAGGAAGAACCCTTTTGGAACCGTCTTTTCTAAGAGTGCAGGACGCACCAGAGGCTGTGGGCACCGCACCTCCTCAAGCCACACACGCGGCCATTAGAGGAGACAGCGCTAAAGAGGCTGTGTAGACACCTCTGTCTTCTTGCACAATGACTAATGCGGCGTCACTAGCTGTCATCCATGCCTCGCTGAGTCTCCCTCCCTCATTGTCTTGAATTCTCCCTCACATTTCTGTCTGTAATATGATATGTCTGCTTTTCTTCCCTCCCTCTACTATTCAAGTCATTTTTTTTTTGTTACACAGCACTTGAGTGATAGCAAAGTGTGTGTGCTCGTGCTTCAAACAACTCTGAAGTGCAGGCACTTTGAAAGACTCAGACTGTTTGAGTATGAGATGCAGTAAATGACAGGTTCGGCTTGTTACGCAATTCTCCCCCCTCCTCAGCCCCGCCGGTCCCTCTCCTGTCCTCTGCCTCTCATCTTGCTAGAGATGCGCGATACCTCCACCAGACCCCCTGGGGTTTGAGGTAGGACAGCATCAGCTGCCGAGGGGTCAGTTCTGAACCTTCTGCCAGCCAGACCATCTGGAACCCCACGACCACCGGGTCTGGGCCGCGGCTCCACCACCAGGAAGGCAGCGAGTGAGGAAACGTAGGTAGAGAGCGAAACATGCAGATGAGAGAGAAAGAAGCGGCGAGGAGGGAGGGGGATAATGAAGATAAGGCAAAGAGGAAAGCAAGAGAGAAAGATGGTAATAGATGAGAAATGATGGAGATGAAGGGAAATAAGGGAGGAACGAGTTTCTGTAACAAGGCTGAGACTACGCTTTGTTGTGACATCAAGGAGAAGATTTTTTGACTAAGCACTGACGACCGGCTTCACTGCAAATTATTTAGTGTGAATCTTGTTGTGAGTGTGATTCTATGTAGCTCACAATTTAGGTCTCCATTATTTAGTGCTAATCTTCATATCTCCAAGACCGACTGAGAGGAGCAGCCATATGTAGAATACAACCTGGGGTGTTGGGAGTGAAGATATGAAACATTTAACACTAACCTCAATATCACTCAACACAGAAACATAGGAATCTCTTGGATAATTCAACAAAATTGTAGTTTGTATTTTCAGCTAGTTGAATGTTTTACCTTTGTTTCAGGCAACGTTTTTTTTTTCTTCTGTCAGTTGACATGTGGGCGGAGAACCCTTCAAACTCTTTCGGCAAAAACATTTTACCTCACAGAACACAAGAGTTGCTGGTCTACTGCTGCCTTGATCGCAAACTTTGTTTGTGTTATTTTGTGACTTCAGTGAATCTGCTGACCCTGTCCACAGCAGGACACCTACACCAGTACTACTGTTGCTTCTCCAAAGTGGGGGCGTGCCGACTGCCATCTACTGTAGGTAATAGGGCAACTATGGATGAGTACCTTACTATCACTTTGAATCAGCGGTTCCCAAACTTTTTAGGCCATGCACCCCCCACCCCCCTTCTAAACCTCGACCAAGCTGACACACCTCCAGTACCCCACACCTAATTATAGCCATCAACATGGTGAAAGTATTACATTCAGATGCTATTAAAGCTATTACAGCAATTTAAATTAAATTGCAATAAGGAGTGACACATGCATGGGTTCTTCACTGATTGAAGACAGAGAAGGATGCCTGGGTAGTCCCAGTAACATAGTAGTAATCATAATAAGATTATCAGAATTAACTGCCATTAGATTTTTCCTCTTGTGCAGCCACCCAAGACGGCGGGTGTCAGAATAATTCTTACAGTCAAGAGAAAAACACCCAACCACTGTTGGAAAATTGACCATAAAATAACTTTAAAATCATCCAGAGAATAAAAGCTTCATTAGTGATTTCCAGCTTGCTGATGCATCTCTGCACTTTTATATAATCAATGGATGAAATTACTGTATGTGAGGGTCTTAAAGGAGTCGCTCCAAGTGACTAACACACAAATAATTGTAATTATTCTGCAGGTCCACTCAGCTCTATGAAGCATTTTAGCATCTTTCAGCTTATTGTTTTGTTTTTCTTTGGCTCACAACTTTAATGTCGGTTAGTCTCTATAAACAGATATGCGCATTTAAATGAAAAATGTTGGTATTGGAAGTGTTTTGTTTTCCATTTATTGACTGAATGTCATTGACCAATCATGATGAGCAGGTTTTGGTTGCATGCAGGTGAATATTTCGTGTGGAGATTAATAAAAAGGCGGAACACATTGGTCACAATGCAATTTTAGAACCCATCGGTATCATATCACATATATATCTGTTAATAGGCATAAGACAAAATTGTCTGTTGCCCCCAGAGGCTTAATTGTCATCAGACAGTAGCTGAAGGGTTCTCAGATTGCCGTTTTGTCAGGCAGCTAAATAGCTCTGAAAACTTTCTGTATCCTCCCGGCCCCGCACCAAACAGCAAACTGACACAGTTCACGACTAGCTGGTGTACCTAGCAGAGCGTTAAGCAGCTGGATATTTCCCTCAGGAGATGGTGCAGACCAAAAACAGAGCTAAGAGGAGAGTGAATATTGTGGTCACATGTGCCCAGAAACATGACTCCAATGTCAATGTTGACTTTTCCAGCTTGTTTCCACCGACCACAAGTGACCAAAAAGTTCAAGGTAGATCTGTTTTTCCCAATAAAAGACAGGGTTGTGTAGTGAGATACCCTTTTTTGCTACTAAACAACGTTGATATACAGTAGAATTATATACAGTCGATCAGTTGAATAAACAAAAATAAAATGAACCATTTTACATGGAGGAGTGTTGGGGATGAATTAAGCAGTCTCACAGCCTGAGGAAAGAAGTTGCTCTGTAGTCTGGTGGTACAGCAGTGGATATTTGCCAGATGGTAGCAGGGTGAACAGGCTGTGGTTAGTAAACATAATTTAGTAAAAGTAGTTTAGTAAGTTATTTTTTTTAAATTATATATATGGACCAACATTTGGTCCCAGTAACTTTGACTTGTAGTTGACTTGCAGTTTGTTGGCTCCACCACAAAGACATAAACATAAACACACACAGTATGAATGCATGTAACAATGGCGAGACATGCAAACCATTCATCTGGGACTGATGTGGTCAAATAACTAGTAACATGTCCACTGTCCTCACCAAGCACAGAAACACACATCTTTCTGCAGCGTTTTACGGTAAGTTGTCACAGGACATTAAAAACAACTACAAGAAGCTGAACTCTAATTTAATCAAACATTAATCATTCATTATTTAATTTCGACAGGTTGTTATTTATCTGCGCTGAGTTAAGTATGTTTTCCTCTGTATTAAAAAAAAAACAAAACATCAAATCACCAAGAGAATTGAGAAGCTTCCCAGAGAGACATTACAACATTTTGTGTGTGCAAGCTGCCAAAAACAAGATGAACAACACTGGTCAACACTTTGAAATGCTAAAATGGTTTACTGTTACACAAACATTACTGCAACAAAATATACAGCGTAAATGAATTGCATGAAAAAATTACTCATGCTTGTGCAGTGTCCAGTCGTCACATGGAGGAGTGAAAGACTGAAAGTGAGCAAAGAGCAGAGACAGAAATAGAAGTGACCAGTGTCTCTATCACAGCTGTGACATCTGTCTAAAATGAGCAAGAGATCTGATGATTGTCTCCACACATACAATCATTCATACAGAATCTGTTGGAGATGTGAAGAGCTTAGTTCAAACACTGAAACCCTTCATTTTGATGCATTATAGGATGCCTAATTTTGGGCTCAAAACAAAAAAGAAGAAAATCTGTTCAGGTTTGAACAAATACAAAGAGACCGTGTGAACGTCTTTGAATGACACCTGTGCACATTCCCTTTGGTGCAGACACACTATGCTGGCTAACTCTAATGTTGTTTTTCTCTCTATTTCCACACTAACATGCAATTTTTACACCCGAAAATGTTTTGAACGTTCTTGAGCGCAGACGAATGCAAAAACACGTCCACACAGACATTCTCATGTCTGTGTGGTAAATACTATGAAGCTACTATCGGCAGCCAGTTAGGTTAGCTTAGCTTAGCACAACAATTGGAAGCAGGGAAACAGATTAACTTAGTTCTGCCCAAAGGCTACAACTTCCTCCAACCAGCTCCTCTATAGATCACTAATTAACATGTCATTTCTGCTTGATTAATCGGTGCAAAAAACAAAGTGTAAACTACTTGTTGTGGTTTTATGTGGCGGTCATTAGTCTCTGTTGGTTGCCTGGCAAAGACACGTAATGACAGCCCTCGAGGTTTGTTGTCATAGTAATTACTTGCACGGTCACTTATATCCCATTTTCCATACACACATGCTGGCTTGGCATGACTTGCTTTTACTTGCCGTGTCAGCCGAGCGCAGCAGGGATTTGTATATCCATTACAACAGGGCCACCAGCTTGTCTGTTTAACTGATGACATGCTCGTCTCGATGTTTAAAAACAGCTCTCTTTAGAGCTGTTTGTTATTGCACTATACAATAGTTGATGGTAACCAGCTACTTATCATCAAGATTTTTCAGGCTGTTGTTGAGATTTTACTTGCACCTACTCGGCACGTCTAAACTGGAAATGCAAACAAATAAATGCAGCATGGTCTGACTCAGCGCAGCCAAAAGTGCCAAAGAAAACAGTGAACTGCTGTAGATGGTGAGCTTACCGCTAACACACGCCCTCAGTCACAATAGCTCCAAACTAGCAAGCTTGTTAAATGTCAGTTTGAAAACTAGTTCACTAGGTTGCTGGCAGGACAAAAACTTCACACATTTCACTCGAGAGACAAATTTGTTCCATAAACTTTTGTCTCATAACCGTCTGCAAACCATGATGAGGTTGAATAAATGAGGATTCTGCTACACAGCTAATGAGCTAAGAGCCTTTCCTGTTTTGGACTCTTTGGCTCTCCGCTCTCCCAAAAATCAGCGCTGTCAAGAAGGTTTGCTGCTGGTCAACAGCACAGTTTCACATCTCAGAGTTCACAGAAGTTGAACTCAATGGATTTACAGATTTAAAACATTTTGAATATGCAAAACTCACAAGTCAGAGTCCCATTTCATCCACTTCATTTTTCTGGCATTAGCCAGGAGCGGCCTTAAGTCCAAGCTGGCTTAGCAGGGCTCATATTCTCACTCTCCTCCCCACTCTTCCTGGGGTGGTCCTCTGCAGTGCGTCCAGATGATCTGACTGCATGGTTATAAGATGCCATGTGCAGTGATGACCATCTCAAGGGCCGCTGCTCTTTAATCCAAAGCCTGCACTTCCTTTTCTGATATGAGTGTATTTCTGTCAAAAGTGATACGTGTTTCAGCAAGTGGAAAGCAGCCAAATTTGAAGGATGTACTGGCTGCGATATTTAGGCCTACATGTGCCACCATTGTCATCAACTGGTGACTCCTCATTCCTCTTACCTAGTTGGTAGAGTGATCAACAACTGCTTCCTGTTTGAAACCTTGTTTTTCCTCGGGGACAACCTACGTGGCAGTCATGTTAGTGTTGTCGGATTCTTTTGTTTGCATTTTCAAGATAATTTAACCTGCAAATTGTCTCCCCTTCATTCCACTACTCTCAGGCACACGCACCGCCCGCCGTGCACTCCCTGCTCCCCACCTAACTGCCCCCAGTTATACGTGGTGGAGATCTGCATAGTGCACTCTAATATTACTGTTCTGCCCTCTGTTTGCATGCATTTAAAACTGTGGAATAGAATTTCGAGTGCTGCAGTGACCCTGCCCAGGCATTCAGCATCAGTAGTATTAGTGCAGGGAATTCCCCTCAGAGATGATGAGGCACGGTGGAGAGCACAGTGTGACTGCTTCTCCCGCTGCAGTTTATCTATGTTGTTGCCTACGTTGTTGTTTTGTGTTGTTATGTCTGCTTTTCTTGCACTTTTACAGCAGTGAATCTTCCTTAAATATCCAGGAAAAGTTGTGTTTATTTGAGGACTTCACACGGTTTAGCTTTAAAATAAGGATGACTCATACCAAGTACAGCAAGGGCACAGGTTTCTTTTAAACATTGAGGGGAGATACATACATATTAAGCTGGGGTCCTTCCCCAGGAAATTTTGAATGTCAACCCCATCTTTCTCTGCATCCTGGTGGTTTTTATGCACCAATTTGTGCCTTTTCTTCATAAATTTTTAGTGGGATTGTCTTAATTTATATAAAATCAAGCAAATTTCAGGTGCCAAATGGAATAAAAGGGTCAAAATAAAAGTCCTCTGCTACTGTCATGCTTTTACTGGGAGGAGGGAGGGAGATCTACACCTATAAAGGACAGTAAGAACTGTGAGCCAGACCTCAAACTTGATTAACATCGAGATGAAAAGGATGTTGTTATGTAATGTTTATTGTCTTACACACAAAAAAGTATTAAAATGTTGCACAAACTTTACAGTAAATTATACACACACAGTGAGGTTGATTTTATGAATCTATGCTGGTAAGATATTCGTTTTATTGATTCGTGTGGATGATGCCAAACTTTCAGTGACAAGTGACTTTTAGTAGAGGACAGAAACTCAGTTGTTTGTCTATCTGAGAACGAGTGAGGGCTTTGGAGCAGCGGTGGGGGAGCAGGAGTAGCTGACCTGTTTGCCTTTTACGGCTCATATTTTAGTTTCTAAATGCATGAGCATCATGTTATAATTCAATTTGCAAAACAATGTTACATCTCTGTTTTAAGTCACGGGTAGTATGATGCAGATTCATCCTCATATAAATCCACTTTCCTCAAGATGTATAGGACTGTGTTGACAGATGCTATGCTAATGTTTGTTCTGTAAATCGCATGCTGATGCATAAATTAGAATACAGCTCATGTTGATCAGGCTGAATCTGGGCTACACGGGAGCGAGGCGAGGAGTTGGGCTCTTCATACTGCAGAGGATGTACAGGTCAGTCAAGGATGGCTCGATAGCGGGCTTAATATTGCAACAGAGAACATGAATAAAACAAACCTGATACCGACAGTACCACTCCCTCCATCCATTACTTACAACAGCAGGATATCAGAGCAGGCTTCTGGCCTAGGAAACCAAACACCCGTACAGTTGAGACCCTTGTTAGTCCCTGGAAGTTGGGATGCATGTCGTGTAAACACAATGACTTAATGTAGAGCTAACTTAAACGGAGCTGTCAATCAGTGGCAGTCCTTGACCCTGGTTGGCTGATGAGGGTTCTCTTGAGGCTGGGCTACCATCGCTGTCCCGGGCTGGTGTGGACAGTTGGCTGTCAGAGTTATGCTCATCAACAATGCAGCACTATTACAAGCAGAGAACAGCTGGAACATCAGGAGGATGACATTGACAGATTAATGTGGCGAGGAGTACATTTATAAGTAGCCGCAATTACACCCAGATCAGCTGTCAAAATAGTCAAAAGTGAGTCAGAAGAGAGACGAGGAGGCTTAAGTTCTTGCAAAGCTTGATCGGTTATCATATACTCTCTGTCTGTGTGTCGTGTGTGTGGGCAGACGGGTGGGAGCTCACGCACAGGCCTGCTGATATTTAAATGTTGACAGCATGCCTAGCACTCGTGTCCTCCGTCACTCTGTCTTCATCTCATCTCACTCCTCCAAACACATTGCATGAAATCGATGTGCATCAAGCCTCCTCATGCTAAATGACACAACTGTGCACCGGCACTATAATTTGTCTGATTCTTGGAAGATGCTCTCATTTATGTAATTACAGTGTTCATCAGTACTCTGCAATCATAGTTAACTGAGATGTAATGAAGTGGCTAAATAACTGATCTGGAATTTAGACTGTAATATGCAGTGGTGGGTAGAGCACTTACAATTTGTACTCAAGTAAAAGTACAATTTGCAGATCTCTGCCAGGCAACCAGAAAATGTTTGGATGCAATCCCTGTGCAATCACCACAGTTTGATTAGTAATTGTGATTTAATTATACTTTTTTTCTCAGTAATTGTAACAAATTACACTTACATTTATTTTGCAGTTAAATTACATGTAACTAGTTACCCCCCAGCAGTTGTTGGTGTTGTTGTCTTAACCAGTCAGTTAAGAGGATTGATGAAGTCAGCAGTTGGTATAGGTTATATGTGGGTTTTATATAGGTTTAAAAAAAAATTGTGAATCAATACAACGATGAGAGGCCCTTGAGCATGCAGTCATGAATGTGCACAACAAAGGTGTGTAGCTCCCAGACAATACAGCACGCAGGTTTTGAGGTCAGAACTATGAAAACGTAGCAACCGACAGTTACATTACACTCTCCCTCTTTTTTCTCTGCTCTGTCTGTGAGAGCTGCAGAAAGGGTTTTACGCACACGTACACACACAGACAGAGAAGACTGAGGATTGCTTCAGCTGTATTAACAAAGAGACCTGTCTATTTGTGCTTCAGAACTTAACCGCAGTGAAACAATTAAAAAATAAAATTTTTACTGCTCTCGCTACCAGCGCTGGCTCTCTTGATTCACGTTATATCTCTCACCCACCCTCTCGTACAGTGAGCTGGAAAGGAGGGGCCAACTCTGAGTGGTGCGTTTACAAACAATGTTCTACCTTTATCGTTACACATAGCTAACGTTAGCTAGCTATCTACATTTTCACCTACAGTATGTGCAGCTTAAATGTGCTTGTGGAGGTTAGAGGAAGAGTTTCTAAAAGCAGAGAGGATTTTTCAGGAGTCACAGCAAGCAATTCATCATGTTACTGTTTTTACTGCCTCTTGTTCCATCATCATCACATCATGGTCAAAAGACAGGTGGTGCTTATTACGCCTCTGCACTGGTGACAACTGTGGCTGGACGCATTACGTTTTTGGGTTGTCTATCTGTCCTCTTCTTGTGAACATGATATTTCAAGAACGCCTTGATGGAATTTTGTCAACGACCACTGGGACTCAAAGGCGAACTGATTAGAGTTTGGAGGTCAATGGTCAAGGTCATTGTGACCTTTTGGCCGTAACACAAGAAAATTCGCCAATAATGACAAAATTCCACACACATATCTAATAGGATAAAATGTTGACGTGATGTTTCATATACAAAAGGTAAATTTCACTATGACATAATAACCCTCAGCTCTCTATCAGTGCTTTGTCCTCTGCAAAAACAGTCTCCATGTATGACTCCAGCAAAAGTTATTCGCTGGAGTCATACATGTATAGTGATCACTTCAATTAACTGTTTTAACTCCATAAAAAAAAATTCCACTCACCAGAATTCTATTATTAAACCATTATGTCACAGTTTATCCCCCAATCTTCACTGACTCACTTATTATACAAGTCTATTTATGTAGACTGCAACTTGATTGGTTGGTAGAGGCTTTCATCCACAAGGTGGTAGTTCTAGTTTTTCATCCATGCAACAAGCAACTTGAGGTGCTTCTTGGATGCTCTTCCCCTCTACACTCACTCCAAGGTATAAATGACAAATGTAGTTAAGTAAAAAGCAGATTACTGGCTCCAAAATAAACTTGAGTAAAGAATAAAAGTAGGTTTTAAAGAAAAGGAACATTAAAAAATAGTTACTCTTTACAATATATTAACTGTTTTAACTCCATTATAACCAAATTCCAGTCACCAGAATTCTATTATTAAACCATTATGTCACAGTTTATCCCCCAACTTGTCCTCTCACCTGACTCACTTCCTTTCAATATGCAACTCCCCTTGTCACCAATGTCCTTGTTGGTGTGTGTGTGTGTGTGTGTGTGTGAGTGAAGTGTCAGCATTTTATCAGGAATCGTTCAGCTGATGGCCTGTCACCCCACCTTAAGGACGTGGCGAGTAGAGGCGAGGCTCACCTTTGCCACGACTGACATGTTAATTTGTCACCGTTGGCCGTCCTGTTTCCGTCAATAGTACATCAATGCATCAGAACAAACGCCATGGGACACAAGGGGATTTCTGGGTTCGATAGTATTGATACGCACCTCTGATTAAGGCTTCGCTGCTGCAGCTTGCAGAGGTATGCGGCCCGGACCTGTGGGTGTGTCAGGAGAGGAGAGAGGAATGGGACGAGTGAGATGACAACAGATCAAACCAGACGTGATGATAGAAAGGTCAAATCTTCAAACATATGAATCTCCATTACAATAAAGACATGTGAGGTCATTAAGAGGCCAGCGGAAGAATTACAACAGTTTCCCAAAGCAATGTTTCATTTTAGTGGAACATTTTTATATTTCATCATGATCTACTCATATGAATTCATGGACAGTTAACCAGCGTCAGCACTGCAGATCTCCCCTGCAGTGCCCCACCTGCAGCGGTTCAAAAAGGCAACGTTCAAATAATTTACTCTGATGACACCACTGAGTGAATATTTCTGTGTCTTCTGAGATCAAGTTTCCAGGATTATTGTTGCTGTTTCAAGAAACACTTGCCTGCACCGTTTCGATCACTGGGCACCTTGGTCAAGAATCAATTTCCAGTATCTATTTTAGATAATGTGTGTGTTCCTCAACAAGACGAAGTGTCTACAGCCATGCAAGCGTCTCCGTGAGGCAGAGCAGAGCTGTGAGCTAAATGCTAACATCAGCACTCTTACTTACATGCTCATGGTGACGATGCTAACATGCTGATGTTTAGCAGGCTATACTTATGGGGCTCACTAGCTGTGTTAGTGTGATTACATTTGTTAATTGAGCTAAACATAAAGTTGTCAATAGTTCAGTCCAGAGGAGGACCCAAAATGCAGAGAGGAGACATGGGAATGAATGACCAAAAATATAACTTGTGCGAGTAGTGAACTTACTGGCAAGAAAAAGCAAAATAACAAAAGGTGGCTGAGGAGTCCAGGTAAAGGGTAAAAGGTAAACTAGTCCAGCAAAGAATAAATCCAAACAAGCTTATCCAGAGAACAACAAAGAATAATTCAAAAGGTAACCAGGAACAAGGCAGGAACAAAGAGACACTGGTGGAACAGACGGCCTGACAACTGAAAGAAAGAACGCACACTGACTAAACACACAAAGGACTAATTAACTAATGACACACAAGTTAAACTAATTAAGTCAACAAAGTCACATAAGGGAAGCGCTTCCAAATAAAACAGGAAATAACTAGACCCAAAAACTCCAAACCATGACAAAAGTACAGCTGAGACCTGACTGGAATGCCATAATTTTTCACAGGCATTTGGTCATAAACCAAAGTACTGAACGAATTAAGTAAAAATGAAAAGAAAAGCAAAACTCCACAGTGGAGCGTAGTGAAAAAGTAAAGTGATTATCAAAGTCTTTATGATGCATTGTCTGGTAACCAAGAATATCTGTAACAAAGTTCACTGTAATCCATCCAACAGTTGTTGAGATAGTCCCTCCCCTGTTGTTATCAGTAAAGAGACAAAGTCCCTCCCCTTCAATGCACCACTTATTTAGGAAAAAATATGAATGTTAAGTTAACAGCAAGAGAGAAAAAATAATCTGATGCAGTTTGAATTGCACCATGAGTCACACATATGATGTTTGTTGATTGAAAAGATGATTTTGCAAGTCAAGAAAGTCACAGTTTTTGGTAAAACTGTTGAAATATCAAGCTGTGAAAAAATGTAATTAGAAGGACTACAGGACGTCATAACCTTGTCCAAACCTCACCCCTGTCCCAATACGGAGCCAGCTAACTCTACCATCTCGCATAGCGGCAGCTCTCAATATGGCCAGAGCTATAATGATTTTCACCTCTTTAAATAATTTTTTCGAGGTGAAAGGTGGTGTCCATGTTGGTATTAGTGAGGTATATTTTTGGGATGGGCGGATCAAGTCTGCAGGATCAATACATCACATACTCTTCATTTGGTAACATTTAAAAACAACAAATGGTTATAAGGAGGTTGAACAAAAACAAGAAGATAATTATTTATTATCATTTCATCAGTAAATCTATAAAATAGACTATTTTTATCTTTATTAGCATAAACATTTTCATTTAATTGTACTCACATTGGCTTTTGTAATAAATTTATTATTAATGGCTGGTATGTGTCATTGATTTTACAGGCTCTTAATTGTGAGGATTTGTTGATTTTCCCTGTTTTACATCATTGTAAAAATAAATGTCTGACATTTGTACTGCTGGTGAGACAAAACAAGTTATGTGGAGGTGTGGAGGTGTGAGATTTTTCAAAATTGTCTAACATTTTATAGACAGAAAACCATTCAACAGTTGAATGGATAGAGAAAGCAATGGTCTGTTGCAGCCCTACAATCACCTGAAGTATCTATATTTGCTGGGCAGAGTGTTGTTAAAAAGTCCTCAATCTGTTCTCTAGTTCTCTGCTTCACATACCGATACACACATGCACATTTATACACCTTTTCACTGGCTGGGACGGTCATTAAGCCCTCATAGTGGCGTCCGTCAGTGCGGCCGAGACACCTCTCCCAGACGTCAATACAGGTTTGGCACACCTTGGCCCACGGTGCCCTCTGAGACCCCACCACTGTCCTGCACGTGTCAGCAGAAACAGAAGCCACTGTGTCAGGCTGCTGTTCCCTCCATCCCTCTCTGCCTCTAAAGCCCTCCATCCATCCCTCGCTCCGTCCGGTCCCAGGGGCAGCAGGTCAATCCTAATTGTATGCTAATCAGGGCATTGCGCGCGTCTCTCTAACTGCTGACAATCGATGGGTGACATCAAGGTATTGTAGCCAATGCAAAAGAGAGCCTCCGGAGTAAACAAGGAGGACAGGATGTGGATGCAGAAGAAGTGCCTGTCAGTCTGGCTGAATGGCCATCTCTCTGTGAGGTATATTATTATTGTCTTTACTGGTAGATCTTTAAATTTATCACCATATGCATGAGGATGTTTTTCATCTTATCTTGTCCAGAGGAAATGTTTTGTTACAGAATGAACTTGAACTTGACCTATGCTATCAATCCACAGCATATAACAGATAGACAAGATTTTTAAAGGAACAGTTGGGATTATTTGAAGTGGGGTTGCGTGACGTACTTATCGATAGTCAGTGAATTAATTACAGTATTTAGCAGTCGGCACAAACCCAGTTTGAAGAAGCAGAGGAGTACCAGCACGAAAGCTAAGCAATGTACTGCTGTGGATGGGGTCAGCAAAAAACATATTTTATCAACTTAAAAAAAGTCCACCTGAAAATCTGGCTCACTGTATGTACTCTGTGGGTATAAGCCTGCCAGTGGACGCTTGTTCCTTAGAGTCCCTAGAGGACAACAACAGCTACCTCCAAGCTAACAACCTGGACGCTGAAAATGGCAAATTAGCACCTGGATCACTAACAGTACAAACGTGAACAAGCTAGCAGCTGTTACTTTTTCTTTTGCGGTGATTAGACATTTTAATGCGAACCTTTCCACGAGCAAATGCTCCACCAAAACAAGTTCCCGACGAGACTATTTTGCAGGGGCACCATTGCGGCATCCTGGGCTTAGCGCTGCCCAAGACAACTGTGATTGGTTTACAGAAATACAAACAAGCCAGAGGAGTATTTCTCCAATAGGAGGTTGAGAGACTATCCCCACTTTAAGCAAATCTTGAGAGTAATTTTACCTCGCAGAACACAAGAGTTGCTGGTCTACAGCTGCCTCGATCTGTAACGTTATTTACGTTATTGTATGACTTCAGTGTTTTAAGGGATAGTTCTGATTCACACAAGTCACAAAATAACAAACAAACAAATTGAGGCAGCGGTAGACCAGAAACTCTTATATTCTGCAAGATAAAATTACTGATTTAATTAATGCAGTTTGGTTGGTTTGGAGAGGACAATACTATGCTTATAAAAGGGATGTTTTCCTGACTGAAAAGACTGTGTGATGGCCAGGTAAAAAAAGACGTGAAAATGAAAATATTCCAAATATACCACTTAAACTGATAGTGATTTTTTTTAAGGTTGACCATTTTAAAGGGACAGATTACCCCAAAATCTAAAATGGATATTTTTCCTTATATTTGTAGTGTTAGTGCTACAGTAGATCATTGTTCTTATTTGTATGCTGGTCGTCCTCTCTGCTTCGCCAAACTGGTCGCGTGCCGACCGCCATCTACTGTAGGTTATACACTGACTATCACTAAGTACCTCATCCAACAATCCGAACTACCCCTTTAAGAGCCACTTTTATGAATAGACTCTTACTCATCGTCAACACAGTGACTCCGGTATGATGCAGCTATTGTGAGTGAATGATGCTGCAGACTCAAGGTCTCCATCCACTACTACTGTAGTGTCTCTCCATTTGCCTCTTGTTCTCTCACGGTCCAGACACATTATAATGACTCTCCGCCATAGCTCCGATAAATCTGTTCTGACTTCCCGTTAAACCAAAACTGGCAGTTCCAAATGAATGAAACATGGATAAGCAGAGATGACACAGAATCTGATGAATAAATCCCTCAATATGGGATGTGGGTTTGTAATAAGCCACTCTGTATGGGTGTATGTGTTCGAGTGTGTATGTAAGTGTCTGTGCATGTGTTACCGCTTACGTGAGAACATGAAAGTGCGAATGTGATTCTTCCATGTGTCGGCGATGAGAGCATGCACAAGTTCACCAACTGCGGTGCAACTTTTAATATGAACTGCGAATGTATTGCAAAGGTACCACCTGTCATTTGTGGGAAAAGATTCACAGGGAAAATATAAGGGAGGAGATAAATATGATATGGCTACCAAATGTAGACAAGTTATTCAGAATGCTGGAAACACTAAGCATCTTTCACAGCAAACGTAAAGGACAATTCGGGTTTACAGCTAATGAGATCTTATTTTTGTAGCTTTTGTATCATTAGCCCCTTTTAAACAGAGATCCTGCAATGCTGTCATAAAGAAGACCTGTCATTACTTTATTACACTAAACCAAACAACTCTGGCGTAATGCCTCCCAAGTGTGTCATTTCAAACCGCATGCCAGCGTTCCCAAAGCAAAGGAGGCATGACGTAACACAACAGCGTCAGTGTCCCATCCTGCTGGCTCCCGTTTTAGGTGTTGATTTCACCAGGCACAGTTGTGTTGCATTCTGGCTGTGATGCTGCCGCTGGATCTGTTTTTAGAAGTCACCCGCACAGAGCAGATTGAAGGTGTCAGTAACAGGAACCACACAGAGAATCCGGTCAGTTTTCAAAATAAAACACCCTGTGCAGGCTCCCGATTGTAGGAGTCAGACAAAAAAAGAAGCCATTTAAGTATGTACCGTTTTTAATCCATGGCAGAAACGCAAAAATCTAGGAATAAATGGCTAAATCAATTAAATCTAATCAATTCAACAAAATAAGGCAAGCAAAATCCTGGTGGGGTATGAAGCCATGTGATGAACTGAATAAAACTACATTGCAGAATAGGCAGAATAGGCCACTATGGTTCTGTAGGTAGTAAGCTAGTTAGCAAGATATGCTAACGTTTGCTGCTTATGTCGGGAGCAAACAAACAAGTGGTTTCACTCCTCACATTTTTGCTCTTTGTTAAAGAAAGCACATCTGAAATGTTGCACTGCACAGGAAAAAATGAGCACACAAAAGTTTGGGTTGTTCTTTTGTCTTAGTTTTTCCTCCAAATAAGTTTGGCTAACCTGGGAATTTATTCAAAACCTGTTTGATCATCTTATGTTTCATGACTTTTTTTCTTAACTTATTTTTAGCAATATTAGCCTGGTGAGTATAATCTTATTACTGACAAAAGGCAATCAAGATAATAAACCAGAATCTTTTAGCATTCTGTGAGTGCCACACCCATCCTAAAACACTTTGTCCTTTCATCTACCTCTCCTTCCCTCATGCCCCCACCCAGTGAAATCTTTTACTCCGTTTACCCCACCATCTTTTCTATTCCTCACACATCTCTGATCCCACACAATTATCTCCCAAATCCCATCCCAGCTCCCCCTCTTCTCTCCTCCTCCCTTCCATCTCTCTCTCTCTCGTCATTTATCCACCCTCATCTACCCCGACAGGTCCCATGGTTCTCTCCCTCCTCCCTCCACCTCCCTTACGGTACCGCTTTCCCCTCATCCCGTCCCAGAGGCCTCCCGATAACGGGGTCAGTGTAATCCCGCCATACGTAATCTCCAGCTTAATCCCTTCAATCTCCCACGATTAAACACAAAAAGATGTCCGAACAAGAGCTGGAAAAATTATGGTCCATTGCGCAACAGGCTCTGCGGTTGCTCTGGGAGGAGAGCAAAGGGGTGAGGACAAGGGGAGAAAGGTAACAAAACAGAGCGAGGTTTTATTTGAGGAGGAGTTAATTCCAAATTCTGTACATCAGTGCAGCCGCTCTAACCTTTGTGTAAACACCTCTGCTTGTCTCCCCCATAATTGGAGACTATATGAGTTGGGGCAACAGAAGGACAGCTGAGGTAATGGATCGAGTGAGAAGCAGCGTGTCTGTATTCAAGCGGAGGAGAACAGGGTGCCGTGAGGTTAACAATGCAGAGATCTTCACCATCACTCACTAGTCTTTCATCTCTCTATCCCTTTAACCCCCCTCCCTGCTTAAGGAGACAGCACAAAAATCAGTTCTTCACGACACTCTCTGTTTAACATCTTTATAATTCTTTGTTTAAAAGACGTCTGCGTTGTAAAAACAACAACCCAAGGTGCGCAGACAGAATGAAAATCTTGTCCAAACTCAAATATTGCCCTTGAAGAATAAAAGGGGTAAACTTTTTTGTTGCGAGTTGACAGAAAAGCTCCCCAACGTGAGGGCCTTCTGTCATCCCAGAGCTACAAACAAGGTCACAAACTTCATCTGCATGAATACACACACACTGTCACACACAGTCAGACTCAGTGTCTGTGGTCATGTGTGTGCCGCTGCGAAGGAGATGGCAGCGGGCCAGACCACATGTGTTCCGGAGCCGGGTGGATCTGGACCCTGAAGGGGAGCCGGGGCCGTGTGACACGCTCCTGTTAGGAACGCCTGGATTCCCTGCTGACGGGGGCATGGCAGAACCGACCCGACAATGCCACTCCAGATCGATCCCGCAAGGACAAAGCAGCTGCTTTGAGAGAGAGAGATGAAAACGGCCCCGGTGATTGGCCCACCGGTGACTTCTCACCACACCGCTGGGGAGAGAGGTGACCTTTTTGGCTCGGATCTCCCGGAAATTTCTGTCTCCAACCCAATACAGTGAAGGTGAGTTTTGTTTATAGTGCTCACAGCTAAAAAATTACAGCTAAAGGATAAGGCTGGATATTTTTTCTTCTTGCTGACATTACCAAAACTATACAGGAATTATATGACCCCACACAAATTGCAACAGAAACTCAGCTGTTTTACTCTCATATAAAAAGTCTTAAAGAATCTAATTGGGGGGAAAGTGTTGAAAAATAATGAAAGTGGTGATGCCACAATTTTCCATTGCTGCCCATGTTGAAAACATACAAAATGCTCACTGCTGTCCACAATCAACCACAAACTGTGTTTTACAGGACACATGGAGTTGGATGCAGTAAAGTGAACGTGGAAAAGGAAATTCTTCACCCTGAGATGCATCAGTCAAAATGACCTACTGGGGTCGTTTTCTAGCCATATCTTTGTAATGAAACAAGTTTTGCTGAATATTTTTGTGTTTTATGTTCATCCTTGCCAACATGCTGATAAGTGCCATTTGGCAGTCATAGATGTTTTTAAAGTAAAAGTGCTATTTTCAGCAATATTAAAACAATTTTGTTTTAAATTTATGTCAATCAATGGCAACATTCATATGGATTAATGCCAGTTCATGTTGTCTTGTATAAAAGTATAAGATAAGATATAAATTATTAATGCAGAAGGAAATACACTGCAAAGAAATATTGGCAGTAATATTGAGAAGTAAAATTAGCACAAAAGATATTGCGCAAAAAAATATTTACCAGAGTCAGGGTTTGTTTTAGAAACACCTTTGAAGCATCACTTGGATTAAAACCCTTTACATGTTATAACGGAGGCTTTTATGAGTAACAAACATTTGTCAGATTTTCTGTTGCAGTTTGTGTGAGGTGCACTGCTTTTTTGGTCACAAAATATCTGTACTTTGGTAGGATCATATTTAGGCGACTTTCAAAAGTTTCCTTTCACAGGATTCCTTAAGACTGTTTTTTCTCTCATTCAGAACTCGCTGAGGACACAAAACTCATTGAGTTTGTTTATGTTGCAATTTGTGTGTGGCAGACCCGAACTTTTGGGTAAAATGCCTGGACTATTAATTTATACTGCTGACAAGTATTGCTTCAGTAGACCAGCATTGTTGCTATACACATCACCCTGCTGCTGTAAAAACTCTCTAGAGCACCAAACGTGGATTAATCTGTGGCTGAAAATAGTCCTCAACAAATAACTAACCAACTATTTACTCCTGTATTGTCCAGCTGTTTTAGGAAACTACTCGTTTGTTTTTGTAAAAACTGAGACTATATACTGTATTTTAATCACATTTAAAGATTTAGGTGTTTATTTGAAGTCCTGGGATCACCTCAGGCTAGCCGCTGTGCCACCAGCTTGTGTAACTCCATGCAATCTCTCAAAGAGAATTTCTTTCATCAACTTTTCTAAAAAAATATCTTTCACCGGAATCGCTTGTAGCAGCTTTGAAATATATTAGTATCTTCTACAGCATGTGAGACTGGAATTTGAACCATTTGTGATTTGAATGAGTGATGAACTTGTTAGCGTACAAAAAAAATTAAAAAAATCCATCCATCCATTATCTGTGACTGCTTATCTTTTGCAGGATCGCAGGGGTTTGGAGCTTCTCCCAGCTGACATGGGGCGAGAGGCGGGAGACTGTACAACCTGGACAAGTTGCCAGTTCACCACAGAGCTGACATATAGACACAAACAACCACTTACACTCACATTCACACCTACAGGCAATTTAGATTCCCCAATTAACCTATTAACCTGCATGTCTTTGGACTGTGCGAGGAGTACCTGGAGAGAACCCACACGGACACGAGGGGAACATGCAAACTCTGCACAAAAAAAATACAGCTCCCACTAAACTACTGGTTTCTCTCTTATTCATGTTATCCGCCCACTCTCTTTTCTGCCATCAACTCTCACTATCGCACATGGGAGAATTTTGCCTTCAGGGTTTTGTGGCAGAAAGGCTTTCTAACATCTGGTTAACATTGTAAAAAGGTTTATTTTAACCCGAAAGCACGATCTTTCCCTAAACCTATCCAAGTGGGTTTGTCTCCATAACCTGACTGAACTAATAAAAATGAAAAATGAAAATAAGTCAACTAGTCAAAGTCTAAAAGTAAGTCAAAACTGGTTTCACTCAGGACTCAAACCCCCATTTCCTGGATGAAAGACCTGTATTATATTCAGTCATCCACCATGATCTGCTTCCTGCATGGACTTATTATTATATTGCCTTATTATACTACATCACCTCACTTTCTGGAAGAAAACCCTAAAGGCAAATATCTCCTTATACCATTACCATCTTATTTTACTTGTTTTGCTGCTAACATTTGCTAATTAGCACAACGTACAGCTGAGGCTGATTGGATTGTCTTTAGTTTTGCAGGTATTTAATCATAAATCATATTTCAAAATTTAAACCAGTGCAAGACTGACCCATTAAGGTAAACAGTGTGATTTTTCTTTACAGCACTTTAAATACTAGCTGAACTTAAGCACTAAATCATTTAATTTTTTTTTTTAATCGATGAAAGTTTGGGCAAGTGTTTCATCCTTTTATTTTAGTGATAAATAAGGAACCTGTATTTCAACTGGTGTTTTTGTGAAAAATTATTAAATGAATAACCCCATGTGATTAATGACTAAATAGTATGATTATATCAAATGCTTGGTACCAGTGGATTCAAAACAACTTCAGTTTCAATAAAAATGTGCTTTTATCTGGTGTAAATCTGATATTTATTTAAACTTGTGGATCAACTTTGTTTACCAATTAAGACATGATGAATCGAAGCCCAAAATTTAGATTTTGTCATGTGTAGCCACATGTCTTGACAGTTTCTTTTTTTAAGATTACTCTTTGAGCATTGTTGCTTTTATTTGATAGAGATAGCTGAAGACATGACAGGAGAGAGGGGATGACACGCAACAAATGGGCCACAGCCAGGGGTTGAACCGGTGGCCGATGCAAAGGACCAACAGCCTCAGTTCATGGGGTGCACGCTCTTGACAGTTTCGACAACAAATTTTGTCTTTCCACCTGTCACAGAAAAAAGATGTTTATACTAAATCCCATAGTTGTTGAGATATTCTAAACCAAAGTGGTTTTTCCAGACCCAGCTGAATTTTTAGTCATTCTGGCCAAACACACTCGACTGGCCTCTTCTATCAAGCTTGTGATGTTTAACCAGCAGACGACTTGTGCTTCAGGCCACATAAATAAAACTGACTTAACTTGTGGGAAATGCTTTCTGTTAAAGGCTCCTAAAAACAGAAATATTACAATATTAAAATAGTCTTTAAAAAGTTACCATCCCTGTCAAGACAAATCGAAAGAACTGCACAACATACTGATGAGCCGGGCTGCGTTTCAAGGCTGCATTATTCCGAATGAGGTTTTTCTTACTTGAATTTCACTCGCACTATCTACTGAGAGAGACTTACAAACACGTTGTTGGTTTCTGTCTTTTCATGGTATTTGTTGACAGTAAGAAAATATATTTTACACAGAATACAGAATATTGCCAGCCCTGTTTTTTTTTAAAAATTCAACAGCAACATGTCTTTTGAAAAACAGCGTCCCTGTTATTCTAAATAGTCCAGACGGGTGTGAGAGTGAACAGCTTTCTCAGGGACTATTCTTTAAAAAAAAAAAAAAAAAAAAAAGTAGTTCCAATCACAATTGTTTACAGTGTTGATGTCCTTGATACTCTGTAGATTATCCAGACTAACAGGGACATTGTTCCTGAGATATTTCTGTTGGATCCTTCAATGCTGCGTGGGGTTAACCAACCCTTTATAGAAACGTGTACTGAAGCTGATAGCTAAGGTGTAAAAATCTAATTTCTCTCACCTCCTCTGTCAGGGCACCACCACAAACACACACCACCTTCTTCACTTCACAAACAAACAAATATTGCACAATGTGACGTCCATGGATCACTCTGACATTTGTCACCGGCGTCTTTAATAGGGGGAAACTCGAGCCGTGGGGGCAGATGACAAACTGTAGGACTTCCGCTTCTCTTCTTTCACACACTTATGAGAATCCGATACGACTGGAGCAGCACTGGCCCTCTTCCCTTCCTCTGCTCAGCACTCCATCCACGGGGATGAAGTGAGCAGAGAGAGGGAGAAAAGTGTGTGTGCAACATCAAGACAAAGATAAAGAGATGGAAAAAGGGTTAGTGGGTGCAGCAGAGAGAGCAGAAGAGGAGAAGCGCGGAGGAGCCCGGGGGGCAGCGTGCAGGAGGCGAGGCGGGAGGAGGAGGAGGAGAGACTTGCAGGTTTTTGGGGAGATATGATTTAAAGTGAAAAAGATAGAAGTGTTTGAGATGAGAAGACAAGTTTAAAAGAGTGAAAGAGAGAGTCGGAGGAGAAATAGAAAACAGCTGGCTTAGAGGAATGCGGCGAAGAAGGAGAAAAACCCCCTCATGTGAAGACGAACCTGCATAATTCATGTTCTGCTCCTTTTAGAAACAGCAGCTTCATCAGGACAGGGCCGCTTGACTGTAGCAATGCAGTGTGTGTGAGAATAAGTGTGTGTTGCACTGAATTCTGCTTGTAGCGGCATGTTTGTTGGTTGTGCGCTTTCTCCGTGGTTGTGCTTTTCACCACGCTGCCGTACAGTGTGTCTACACACACAGATGTTCACGTGCAGCTGTGTGTGTGCACTGGTTTTCATGATTTAAGTGGACATTTGACGTGAATACGCACCAACACAAGGTGGACATTTTGGATTAGCAGGACACGGTGTCCCGCTAATGCAGCAAAAAACTTGTTTGGGCAGCAGCGTCCTTTTAGTACACAAAAAACCAGTGTGTGTGTGTGTGTGTGTGTGTTTAACTGGAAGTGGAGCTGTGTGCCTTCACCTTGCTCTGCTCTTCACCCTCACTCTCCCTGACTGCACTCTACAAGGCCATTAGAGCTCCCTGAGGCCCGCGGAGGCTGCTCGTCTCTGTGTCTGCTTTCATGTGTCAGTGAGTGGGCTCAAATGTGTGTGTGTGCATGCACAGATGTGTGTGTGTGTGTTAACCCCACAGAGTGTATGGTAAAGCTGAACTGTAGTATGTTTTTTTTAAGCCACTATGAATGGACGTATGTGGGTGTGCAGGCTTCTGTGTGGACAAAGACATTTTTTGTTCCTATGTGAGAAATGTTAATGCACAGGTGTGTGTGAGGAGTGTGTATGAAAGCATACAGTATGAACCCGTGTGTGTGTGAGCCTGTGCATACAGTGTGTGCAGCTGCAAACAAGCCTCGGTAGGGCTGCGAAGGGACTCAGCAGGCAGCGCTGGTCTGATCAAAAGATCCCCGGGTCTCAGAAATACACAGCTCGGGCTTTACCACTGTTGACTGCTAGATTAGCATGCCGAGAACAAACATCACCATACAAATACACGGATGAAAAAAACATTTTTAAGAAGAAGTCGGCGCTCCCACCCACTCTCCTCACAACCAATATGTTAAAATGTGACAATGTTGTTACAGCTCTTGCACAGAGAGACAAAAGGGAGAAAAAGCAAAGGAGAGAAACAGAGGGAGAGAAGAAGAGACATCTTTTCTGCTGGAAAGAGCAATGTATTAGTCACAGTAGTTATCTCAGATACACAACAAATATCATCAGAGGCAATACTGGGCAAATGTTTCCAGTTTTATGAACTGATTACAGCAGCATAACATCCACTAATCTGCACAAGGCCCCCATAATACACACACACAGTGAGATGTGTTTGTGCTGCATAAACTGCACTGTGAATGAAACTCCAACCATTTTACACATCAAAATCAGTTTACTTTCATGGTTAGTACCACTCAGGCGGTAAAAACTGTTGCGTAAGGCCTTCAGTGGCTCTTTGCCTGGTTTTAAACATTAGAGGAAAAAAAATGCCACTACTGTAATAACAGTGATATCACCACAGTTAGCTCGGTTTTTGCATGGAGACGGAGAAATAAGCCATTGATTGCATTATGGCAGGAATCGTCAACTGGCAGCCCACAGGCCACCTCCGGCCCGTCTGCCAAAGCTTCCCATCCGTCCGACAGAATTGCCACTGACAAAAGTATTGCAATATTTATCTATCTTGGTGTCTGTCAGAATTCCAGGAAAAATGCTGTATAAAATGAAAAAAAAGGAAATTCTGCTGAGGGGTCTCAGTCCGAGTTTACTTTGTTGCTAAACAACCACCGCTGCTGATGAAAATCTGACATGACTCAGGCAGAAATCATGTTAATGGACGAGGTAATATTGAAGTTTTGTTCATGTTATGTTTAGTCACCGTCCACCTCCCTCACTCTCTGACATATCCTGTGTTTTCCTGGAAGTTATAGCAACTAGCTAGCAACAGCTAGCAGAAAACAAACCATTACCGTGAATAAGTTACGGATTTCTCTGCATTTGAAGATTGTAAGTGGGATAATGTAAGTACACAACTTACATATGTATTTTTTTAAAGATATTTTAATACAGAAATGTTATACATTATAGCTTTAAGTTACTCCTTACCCAAAATGAATATTTCCCACTGCTGCAGCTTCACATTAAAAACATTTAGCAGATGAAACATGAGTTGACTTTTATCATGAAGTAGTCAAAGGAAATGCAATGAGTTTGTCAGCGAGCTTAGATTGTTGCTATCAGTCTATAAAAATGCATCTACATAACAAGACATTGCTGTTTTGTATTGTTGTAGGGAGCAATGGAAGAAGAAGGAGCAGCCACAGTGAGCTGATAGAGGAAGAGCTGCACACCTCCAACTTTGACTCCTTTTAACTCCTTTCACTTCTGTTCACAGGCTCATGCCGTGTGCAGCATAATATCAGATAACCCAGAACTGATGGTGAAGGGACAATTATTGCCTCACTTCTTTATTAAAACAACAGTAGTTTATTTTGCTGACATTTGCTGTCGCCATCAGTAACTACAGGTGTCACATCCACAATAACAATGTAACTGCATAATCGTGCCAAAGCCAGTTAAAGTTGATTAATACTCAGGACTTCAGTGTGAAATCACATTTCCTGAATTTCACCAATCACTCCTCAGTGAACTGCCTTCTTGGTGGAGCTCTGAGGGCACTTAGTTAAGTGTCTACTTATTATTATAGATTTTTTAGAATGTTTTTTAGGAAACTGTTCACACTGATATAATCTAATTAAATGAACATTACTTCTATAATAAATTGTCAATATTATAATAATTGGCTAATTAGAATTCTGCCCCCACAGTGTCTGCTTAGAAAAATTCTGGCACTTGGAAAAATGTCGTCGAAGACTTTGTCATAATGAGGATTGTAGGACCCAGTATTTTTGGAGCTTGATTCATATTCAGTATGGATATATATTCAATATATTGATTTATATTCCATAAAATCACAATATGTATGAACTCTTTGTGGCTTTGAATTTGACCATTTGAAAAACAAATCTGTCTCTTGTGAGTCCCCCAGCTTTATGGAATTACAAAAAAACAAAAAAAAAACAAAACAACAACATCTGTACAGTTTAAAGTGCATGATAAATATGGTAAATCACATATGGTCATGGGGTATTAATAAGTGATTGATAAAGCAAAATTAATGACATTTACTACAAGTTATAACCACTGTAAAGTACACCTCTTTACAAACAGTTGTTCTATTTTCATATTACTTTCTCCACTCTTCTCCACTTTTCAGCACTCAATGAGGAATTAATGGGTTGAACAATAGAATTCCCATCTTTAAGGGATATGTTCACATTTTCTCAAGTTTGTCTTAATATAATATTCACATGCCTATACTGTATGTACACTGAAAGACTTATTGGTTGGTGAAATCCAGTGATACTTGTGCCCCGAGCGGCACTTCTGCATTTGCCAGCAGGTATGTGAAAAGACTGTGAAGTAGCTCAACTAACATGAAAAACAGAATTTATAATTTGATTAAAAAAGTCCACATATTGAGTCAGTTGAGACAATGAATTTAGGTGTTATTGCAATTAGAAATGTGTGAAAACTAGTTACCAAGCAAGGGGAAAGATCAATAAAAGTAATGTATAAACTGTTGAAACAGATCACTGGAAGAACAGAAATGGTAGTATGAATGCAGACCGGACCAAAGTGATCTAAACACTAACAGGAAGAAATATAGAAATAGAAATATTGTAACATCCACTATTATACCCACATTTATATGATTAATTGTAAAATAACATCCAGTTATTTAATTACTATTTAAGTTATTTAATTATTTGGTGTTAATGAAGGGGTACTTGAGTTGATCAGACTGAACGGTCAGGCTACATCTTACAAAAAAGACAAACGATGGCTGTTAAAAGATCCTTTGCTGGTGTGATTCCAGTGTAAATAGGGCTCAATACTGCTGATGATGCTTTTATGGCACAGACTGAATTGCTTCAATACTGTTGAGTATTGAAAAATGCCTTGTCAGTCTATACCAAATTTTGATACCTTAGGTGCAAATCTCCAAGTTGTGGTTCATTTTCTATGTTGTAAAACTGCTTTGAGTGGAAAAATGTCAAGGTGCTGAAACAAATGATTTACATTTAATCACACTGTGGTAAATATAGGCAGGAAACTGCTTTGAATGTGTAAAACTGAGCTGAAAAATGAATTGGAAAATCTGTACATTAATGCGCAATGTAATTTTCATTTAGTTAAACTAGCTTTAATAAAAAGTAGCATTTAAGAACCAGTGTCAAAGTGAAGGCATGGCTGCTGGCGCTAGAATATTTCTGAATGATACCCAGCCATATGTGTATAAAATTGAAGAGAAAATCCACAGTACTTGTTCTGTGTAGAAGTGGATTCTAAAGTTCAGAAGAACTCATATGAATCAGTAAAATAAAGCGCATTTGTTCAATAATTTTAGTGCAAAATTGCCTCTTTGTGTTTCCCTGGACGGTGTTTTCATAGCGAGCTGCAGTGGAGGGACAGTAACCTATAAAAACTTTTTTATAGGCTTTAAAAGATATTCATTTAGTTTGACTGCTGAAGCCCCAAACAACTTAATCAATTTGATTTGAAGTTTGTGTCCCTCATATCCTACATTAGAATCACATTATTATGAAATCACCTCAAGGCCAGTATGGACAGAACGAACGTCTGCATCAAACGATAACTCTATCAATGTACGTTTTGGGCATGTGAGCTCAGGAAAACTTGAAAAGCCGTGTCCTTGAGGTCCACAGTCATATAAACAACCTGCAACAGCAGCTATCCTGCTGCCCAGCAAGAAATCAGATATTAGTGTGGTTAAATTTTCTTTCAAAACACTGCCTGTTGGCTTAGCCATGTGCATAAGCTTACCCCCAGGGTTTTAAATATGTATTTTGAAGGTTGTTTGGGTTTTAATGTTATTCAACAGAGTGACTTGATGAGCAGAGTGTTTGTGGGATTCCTTCCTTTTACTCTGGATTATGGCTCGTCCAAACGCTTTCATTAGACTGGACCTTTGAGTTTTGATCTGAACATGGATTATAGGATATTTACCACCGTTGCCCTCTAACCTGTGTAACATCCCCACCTGCTTTCATGCTGGAACGAGTGCAGCGGAGGTCATGGGAGAACACAGGGAGGCCCTCCTCGGAGCGAGCATGCAACGCCCATAAAAATGAACTTAAGTCCGCCACTAAACAAGCAGCTTTTTGATTCCCACTAATTATGAAATGGTTAAACATTCCATGCGTGTTTCTCTCTCCTGCGCTTGAGTTGAGCCGCCGTACAGCCGCAGTCTTCCTCCGGTCCTCAGATGAGGCTCGTCAATTAGAGCACAGGCCGAAGCGCGGCATGTTAATTCGCGGTAAAATATTCCTCCTCCAGCGCTAATTAGGTGCTAGCTGTGGTCGAGGAGCGCCGTTCGCCAAGCGAGAGCAGTCTGTGCTGCATAGCAGTCCCCCGGTATCGTTTGGCTGACCAAAGCAGCCGCGATAACAGGGAATTATTTTAATTAACCGGTGCCGCCTTCTGCAGCTAATGAGCCTAGTTAAAACGAACCCGACATCTTGCTGCAGCATGCATGTTCTCGGCTCCGGAGCCGTGGATCATGTACTCAAAAAACAAAATGTGCGGATAAATAAATTACAAGGTGAATAAATAAGAAGGGTACATGCATAGATAAACAAGTGCTTCGAATACACCGCGGTCAAAAGGCGTACAAGGCATCAGAGGCTCAGGGGAATGTCAGACAGTGTAGGTGCATGTGTGTTTTTGTGTGTGAGCAGTTTAGGGATGATGGGCCTGACATGTGGAGTGACAGCGCTCCCAACACAGGAGACAATAGTCTTTCACTCCTGGAATCTTTTAGTCCACATACAGAAAACAGAATGATGAATTTCCTGTGTGAATGTGGGAGAAGGACACTTTTTTTTTCTTCTCTCTCCTTCCGACTGAGTCAGAGTGAGAAAAGAGGAGGCTTTGAAACTCTGCCCAGTCTCCTGCACAGAGCAGCAGAGGAGGAAAAAAAAAAACAGTTGGCCCTCATCGCAGTTATTACTCTTCAGTTGTGTAACAGCGACATTTGCCCCAGTCTGAAGAACATTCATCTCCACCATCTGAACCACCTGCATTCTCAAGAACTGCTGGCTACGGAGATCGTGTCTTCACCTACAAAAATATCTCTGTCACACGCAGGTGACACACGTTTTATTGCTGCATATGGATAAGGGGGCTAGTGTAGTACAGTACGCAAAGATGTTAACAAAGCTGCCGAGCTGGCAGGAGCACTGTGACAGCGTATGCATTCGGCGAGGTGACAGCACGTGCAAATGTTGCTCCGCTTTGTAATTCCATATGTCTGTGGGATGAGGCCTCTGCTGCATTCTGGGAGCTGACGCAGGAGACCAGGCAGAGGTAATCACCGTCAGGACCCGAGCGCGGTGAACTACACCGTTAACTAACAGCTCTGAGACACCCTCACACACACACACACACATTGCAGATGTCTAACCTCAAATCAGCGACTCAGGCCCGTAGTGAAGGGCTGCTGTAAGAGTGCTGTGCAGCGGCTCTCATTACCTTTACGTGGGAGCTGAACTTTAAATTAGTCAGCATGGCACATTCATTAGCCCGCTTGAATTTACCTCCTCGAACCCCGCTAATGTGCAGCACTATACTTCATCTGCACATCACACATCTTACTATCATACTTAGCCTCTCATCTAAAAACCAAGCGATGCCGGCGGCGGCGGCGGCAGCAGTCAAGGTCATTTGATGAGAGCTGGAGGTGTATGTGATGTGAATTCACTCACCGGATTGATTCCTCCTGTACGTCCTAATGATCAAACCCTGGCGGATTTAGAGGATAGTCAGGGCCCTTCATGAGAGTGTGGAGTTATACTGGTGCACAGGGAAATGAGATACTGTAGGTACACACAGTTACAGTAGAGAGGGCCAAATGAGAGGCTGTTTCATGGTTTGAGCTGCAGATCATGTTCACAGTGAGAGAGGAATAACCCTGCTCATCTTATTAATATGAATTTGACAAGCTTGCAGTGGAACGTCTTCACTATCTTGTTGCTTTATGTTTTTAAGATGGTGTACGTGTTGCATAAGCTTTGTCGATATTTAAGGCTTTTTGCAAGGTACTCCTGCATATTTTAAATGATGAAATGGCAAGAAAAATGGTGGGAAAACAAACAGAAAAAATAAAACTGGTACTGTACAACTATTTCAACATCTAACAATAATAACATAAAAGCTAAGGATGACAGTTCACCAGGTTCACTGTAAAATAAACTATTTGTTTTCACGTTAAAAAGTTACTGTCCAGGGTGCCTTAAAACTTTAAGACGATTTGAAGTAATTTTGTAATGATTCTTCAACTTGTCTAGTCAAATAATTATCTTACCTGAAAACAAGTTCAATGTGGTTAATATATAATGTTGACTCAACTGTTCAGTCACCCTGAGGAATACAGTTTGAAGAGTCAGTTCTTAATTTCATATTAGAAACTCCTGCTGCAACTGCTCCTGCTTTGTTCCAGAATTGGCAGAAAGACAAGATGTGAAACTCCTCCCCCTGGATTTATGAAATTTGAAGAACTCAACGCTAACCTTCATAAATTTTTTTTCAAAGTTTTAATAAAATAATAAAACAACCACTTATCTTAAAGTGTATTAGTAAATTAAATTAAATTCAGTGCAATGATGACAGCAAGACAGCTTGTAATGGGAAGTGGGATCATCAACTTCCTAACTCTGTTACATTAGCATGTATGAGTCACACACACACAAGTTTTCATTAATATTATGTTTTATTCAAACTATGAAAAGAAGGAGTGCATGTTGGGACGTCTACTAATATGCTGTTCATGTTTCTTTAGAAACTTAATTTTAATGAGTTGATCAAACTCTGTAACGTACATTAATTCAACTCATCATTTCAAGTCAAAAGACATCAAGTTGAAAGAGGAAGTTCTTAAGTGTTCTGAAAATAAATACTCAAAAATTTGTTTTTGTTTAATTAACTTGAACATAAAAGTTGGATATTTATGTTAAATTAATCAGAAAACATATGATTCCACTAACCTGTATGACTTTTTACAGTGTTTACTAAAAAAAAAAAAATAAATAAATAAACAATAGCAACAACATCAACAACAAAACACTGGTTCTGGTTTTATTTCTACAATAAAACCTGCAGTGCTGCACACACTGAAATAAGCCTCAGGCAAAGTGTCGTGGTTACTGTGAATGAATGTACATGTCTCGTTTAATTAATGACAGAAAATTTTCCACAGAAAAAGTTAACAACTGTCAAAATAACATAAAAGATTTATGTTCACAAGACACAAAAACTCAGGCCTTGTAAGTCTGCCCTTATTATTTTTTTAAGTTTTGATTTTTGAGTTTGTCTTGCTAAAATTTATAAAGCCAATATAGGCCATAGTTCAAGACCAATTAACGACACATTGTGCACTTGAGCACATATTCTAATAGCTGAAAGGACTTGTTTTGCTTTCTTCGTGTAACACTGCATCAGGTTCCTGTGTTTTTACAAACTTATTATTTCTTTGTACACACAATTAAGTAAAATGAGTCGAAGCAATGTTCATTTTTTGAGTGCAGGTGCAGTTCAGTCAAACTAAATTTCAACTAAATAAGTTGAACCAGCTCAAAATTATTTACCGTGCAACCAAAAAGTTTTCTGCACAAGCTGTTTACAATAAGTTTTTAAGTTGAGCAAGCAAAATGGCATTTACAGTGTTGAAATTACTGCACTTTTTACTGAAGAAAGAGTCCCTCTCTGAAAACTGTTGTTATCCTCTCCTTTTCTTTAGCTTGTGACCTGTCGCACAAAGAGGCATTTCTTTATTTTAAGGGGTCACAAGCTAAAAAAAAAGAGTGGATAATGAGTTGTGAGCTGTTTGACCAAAAAGAGATTTCTCTTCTAAAATTGTATAACTTGAAGGATTTTTTTAGAGGGCTGAGGAGCTGAAACTATCCAGTATTTCAAAAAAGAAATGAGCAAAGTAAGAAAAACATTCATCCGTGCTGATTTTTCCCCCCCCTTTTCATCATCTGTTGGCCCTTCAGATTTTATCTAGGGACCTGTTAGAGATTCCCAAGAATGCCAGCTTGGGAACCACTGATCTAGATTATGTAAGTGAGTGAGAAAATATTGTATATATTTACTTTTTTGAAATCTGAAAATCGGTCCGATGTTTTCATCCAGATTTTATTTATGAGGAAGCAGCGGAAGGAAAGAAATCCAGAAGTTGTTCAAATAATAGAAAAAATAGTGGGGAATAGAGAGAAGGACAAAGCAGAGGAAAAAAGAACAAACAAACAATCTCCAAACATAAAAAATGGGGGAGAGTGAGATGAAGGTCTGTGGTATTTCCGAGGTCGAACCCCCCATAAATCAGACTTTGTAGCCAGAAACTCATTTTGGATTTAAACAGGTCTTTGCTGGCTATGATTGAGCAAGTGGACGCGTGTGTGTGACAGTGCAACACGGCACTAATGAGATCCCAAACCAGGACCAAGCGACGCTGGAATTAGTGCCTTTCACACCGCCGCCCCCACACCTCCCCCTCCACCGCCTCCACCCAGCAGCCCCCTAATTCTCCAAACCCTTCGACTGGCTTTATTAAAACCTGAACACGAGGCAGAATTGAAAAATGAGCTGAAGTCAATCTCGGCTTTAGACGGACACGGTCCGGGGACCGTGCTCTGGAGGAGCGCAGGGAAATGACCCATGAAATACAGACTTGTCTTTAAATACAACACAGCCCTCGTTACGCACATTCTTAGAAATAAGGGTTCCAAAAGGGTTCTTCCTGGGCAGCTGAGGTTCTGCCCAGAATCATTTGCGTCTGGAGAACTCTTTATTAAAGAAAGGGTTCATTAAGGTTCTTTGTAAGTTCCAAGAACCCTTTTCACCCAACAAACCCCCTTTTGGAGGAAAGACTTCTTCAAGGAACTCTTTCGTCGAGGGTTCTTTGTACCATAATATAAAATGATTCTTCGTTGAACCCTCTGAGTGGATTCTAGAAAAAGCCCTTGGAATATCTCTTGTTAGAACCCCCTGGGTGGGTTCTATAAAACCCTTGGAATTAAAAGAGTTCTAAGTAGAACCCCCTGGGTGAGATGAAACCATTGGCATATAAAAGGGTTCTCGTTCGAACCCCCTGGGTGGGCTCTAGATAAAACCCTTGGAATATAAAGGAGTTCTTGGTAGAACCCCTAAGGTGGGATCTAGATGAAACCATTGGCATATAATAAGGTTCTTGTTAGAACCCCCAGGGTGGCTTCTTGTTAGCACCCTTAGTGGGTGGAAAGATTCTGGAACCTTTACACCATAGAAGGATTCTCTCTAGAACCTCTCATAAGTGGTTCTGAATGGAACCTTTCACAGATGATTCTGGGTATGATCTTATGTCGGGTTCTTGGAAGAATGCTGTGAAAAACAAAAAAGGTTCTCCTATGGGGGACATGCCAAGGAAACCTGTACGGTTCTAGTTAGCACCTTTATTTCCGTGAGTGCACGTGTAGAGTTAAGAGTGTGGGCTGCACACACACACACACTGTATCCTACGCACACACACACACACACACACACACACACACACACACTGTATCATGCCAAAGCATCGGAGCAATTACGCGAACAGTGTTTCAGGATGCTGTTTGATAACGAAGTCTGAACGCTCTGATTCACCAGATTATAACTGAGTAAACAGTTAGCCAGGCTAAATAATCATGAAGGAGGTATGAAAATGATACATTTTAAATAAGGTAAATCAACACAGTCTCTGGGTGACTGCAGCCAACTCACACAGTGGGCCTCACAGATGACAGAGCTCAGAGAAGTAAAGCAAACACTGTGCTGCTTCTTATCAAAGGGCTCCTGCTGCCTCTGACTGGTTTTAATGAGGAATTAGCAGTAAAAGATAAACAAACAAATTCTGATTTTACTATCCGCTCTCGTCTTCATGCAGTGGTACGCGGCGCTTCTCGCACCCCGCCTCTCCCCGCACGCCCATCAAAGAGCCGAGCTGAGATCTGAGTGATTTCTTCACTCAACGCCAGAGCTGTAAAGAATCTGATTGGCTCGTTGCAGCTCATGCTCCGCTGTGTTCTCGCTGATTTCTTTTTTGTTTTTAGCAAGGTTACAATACTTTCTGTGTTTGACTGACCAACTTATTAGTTGTGGCTCACAGAACAGCAGGGAGTGTGTGTTCCTTGTCATTAAGGTGCTTTGCTGGGTCATTAGCAGAGGAGCAGGACTGCAACACAAGGGGGAACGATGCATAAAGAGACACACACACACACACACACACTGAAGCGTGGGAGGGTCACCACTGACTTCTGCCCGTGGCCTCGCTCTACAGATGATTAAAGCCAGTAGTGACAGAGAGAAACGCTTGAGTGTGTGTGTGTGTGTGTGTGTGCAAATGCAGAAACAAACATACAAGTACACACACAAAGATGAAGATGAAATCTGCACAGTGGTGCCACAATACACACACACACACACACACACACACACATACACACGCAGGCGAATAAACAGCTTTTGATCAGCTTTCAGGACAAAAAAAAAAGCCTCACAAACAGCGACGGTGGCAGAACATGTTCTGCTGCTTAGTAACACAGAGAGATGGCTGGTCCTCTGCCACAAACTGTACAACACAGAGTTCAACTTTAGACAACAGATTAACATTTTAAATCGAAAATCTGAAGCTAATCCGCCACTTGCTGCTTTTTTTTTCCCCTTGCCCCCTCTCCCCTGTCTTTCTCCCTCTCATTAGTCGGCCACATTAGCTTTCCCGCAACTCTTCGAGCCAAAGAAAGGAAAAGAGAGCCTGCGGCAAAGTGACCTTCTGGGGATGGAGGGAGGCCAGGGGAATTCTCTGACACCACTGATCTCCACCAAGTTCAGTCTCCGCTCAGACAAAACTCTGATCTGATGCAGCCATCAGTGATTGACAGGGGAGACGGAGTGAATTTTAAGCACCGTTTCCGTGTGAGGGAGATCATTTGACTACAGACTGACACGTCTGGTGATGGCTGTTGGCAAATTAACCCTTGAAGAAATGTCACGAAGGGAGATCTGAGGTGAAGGAAGATCTTACATTTGATTAAAGAGTGAAGAGGCAAACGGGGAGAAGGTTGATCAAAAACTCTGCTCTTAGCTCCTCGTAGAATTAGCCTCATAAATGAACTCTTGAAAGTCTTGTGTACCTAAATGATGAGATTTACTGACCTCGAGACTCCGCTCTTTGAGAAAGTAGAGGGGGCAGCATAATTAAAGGTTGCTGTTTGTGTTTTTTTTTTGCCTTCATTCTCACCACTGCAGCTATATCAAATTATGTGGCCATAGCTCTCGGCGACACTTGAGAGACCTCCAGTGCCCCGGTATCACCGCTAGACCCTGTCACTGTCAGCGCTTCTGCACAGAGCTCTGCTCAGCATGTCATATAACCTGCAGTTCAACAATTTAGTTTGTGCAGTCTCACACATCTGTGCACCAAAAATAAACAGAGCAGGATGAAGGATGAATAGACGTCCCAAGCCAAAAAAAAACATAAAGCAATATATTTCAGGTTAAGCAGAATTTGTAATAGATCTTTATTTAATAAGGGTGTGATGTCGCAGTATTATCCTGCTGCACATGTACTGTATATTATGGTAATTTTGTGCACTGGGAGTGTAAAACCTTAGTTATAGCACCTTTAATACCATAAAGTAAAGTGAAACTCTCCTAAGAACAGAGCTGCAGTAGCTAATTTTGAAGAATGATAGTGCTTTTTTTTGACTCTGACAAAATTCACAGAATTAAAGGAACAGTTCACCATTTTGGTAATTAAATAATGATGGGAAACTGGGAAAACGTTTGCCTGGGTCTGTCCAAAAGGTATTTTTTATTTATTTGAATTTTATTTGATAGGGACAATGCAATTTAATATAGTCCCAACACAGTGCATGATACTGACGTAGTACACTCATAGTGGAAAATATTCAGTTGTCTCACCTGTTTAAAATTCCATTGCCATGCCATTTGCAATTGAAAAACACTGAAGATGAAGTATGTTCATAACGTTGTTTGCCTGTTTGTATCAAATAAGCTATCGTTAACCACATGGGCATGAAGCTGTAGTAAATGCCGTCACATTTAAGAGTGAATATCTTGTGAGATTTTGTATGGTCGTATTTGATATTTGATATGATGTTTATTCATTTATTTTTCTTACTTTCAATACACCGTACCATTTTCTAAGCAATTTCAGTCTCTGTATCTTCATTAATTAGTGTCATCAGTGTAATTTTTTCCTCCTTATTTGGTTTCTAGAATGCTCTGATCACTCTAGTCCATTTTACGTTCATCTAACATGCTTGCTATTGCTGCACAAAGCAAGGATAGGGTATGCTTAGGTAGATTAATTTTTTAGATTTGGACGCAGCCAGGCCAGCTGTTTCCCAATAGTTTCAGTTTTTATGCTATGCTAAGCAAATCGACTCGCAACTAGTTAAAGTGTAACACAACACTCCCTGAACATCTTGTTTTTGCAGACCAGCAGTGATTTATCTTTTCATCTCTGCTGCAGTAATGTTGAACAGTATGTCAGAACACCGTGACATTACTGTTTGGTGTGGTTTTAAGGTCCAACAGAGGACACTTCTGGCCATCAGTGATGCTATGGGTCGGATGTAAAATATTTGAAACCATTTTCAATTTAACCAGAGAGGGCAGTGAAACACTGCAGCCTGATGTTCAGGTACTCAAGAATAGTATCTATCTTCTAATTTAACTCTCAGCAAAAAAGAAGGTAAACATATTGTACAAAATAGCTCAACTATTCATTTAAGCACCATCAATAATAAGTTCCTGTATCAATTAGGATTTATAAAGTTCCTTGTGGGTTCTCAGAAAGAGCTTATTGACATCAGAGGTCTGTTATACACAGGCTGCAATAATACTGCGCATAACGATTAAACTGAAGCCTTTATGTTGTCTCCCTGTAGTACTGCAGTTTTAAATAGCATGCAGGTAAAGTTACAGGCTTCCACAATCATCTGTTTTGTGCAGCACAGGCACCAGATGCTACCACAGCCTCGCTGGCCTTGCAAGACATTAAGGCCAAACCTGAGGGTCAGGAGGCTTCTGAAGTCTGCCCGGCAGATGATAAGTCTGACTGAATAGGAAGAAAATGTGAAGAAAAAAATAACTGTGAAGAGTCCCGACTGACTACAATACTTCCTTGATAAACATGTTTTTCATACACGAATCATTTCATGTATTTTACCCTGGGAGAGTGTCCTTAGAGGACAATAAAACTGCAGTGAAAGTCAGCCTCACACATGTAAACAAAGCGGCGTTCAGAGATGAATATGGATGCAGGGATGTAGATTAGCTATGCATCTAGCCATAATGGCCATTCCAGGCAGCTACTTTCTGTGTTTACTTTTGGTTGGGCTCAGACAAAAGCATTTGAAATGATTCGTGTAGAAATCATGTTTATTTGGAAACTTCTAAGAGGCTTATGCAGCTTGCCACAGATTTTGCTTCCCTGAATCTCTACCACAGAGGTGGCAAGTGCTGGTGGCCACATTTATGGGAAACGCCAGGTAGAAATATACCAGAGTTTCTCTCCAGACACAGATTTGACAGATTATTTGTGCTTAAACCAGAACTGTAGTCCATAAAAAAAATACATATTGAGTCTTTAAGCTAACCAATCAAAAAGAGACACACACATATGACTTCAGCAATAGCTACACTTAAGTTTTAGGCTTGGATGACATGTTTTTCAACACAGTCGCGTCTAAATTGCATCGACTTCTAGTCTAGTAGCTCCCTTTTGCTTTGACTTGAATTTCTACTCATGTTCTTCATGGTTGGTAGCATGGAGTAAAAAAGGCAATCTCTCTGGTTCTGCAGCATTGATTTTGAGACTTGTCCATTGTGAGTCTGACTCTGGTCAAGGAGTTCTGATCTCTATAAACCTATATCTGCATATTGAATGCAGAATGTGTAGACAGAGAACAAGATTTTGTTTTTATTTGGAGGTATTCTGGTTTCCATCTGTAGGCTGTTTGTAGTCTGAGTAGTACTGACTAATCACGTTTGAGTGGGCTTTGGTTGGAACCCGTGTAAAGTAGTTTGCTTCATGAAAACACAGTAGAAAAATGTTATACAACTATTTATTCGTTTAAAAATTTTAATGTATACACCAAAAGATGATTAAGCTCCTGAGACAGAGAAACCTGAGCGTCGTTCTGTAGCCTCATCTTAGATCAGAGACAAAACGATATAATCCACCTCATCTGCAGGTATTCACCATTATTGCCCTGGTAAGCCTAATCAGCCAACTACCCTCCCAAGTCAGCCACCAGACCTTTGTCAGAGCAGTCATTTTGACATGAAACACAGGTCTTAACACTTATACTAGTTAAAGTTCTGTTCCATTTTGGTCATACAAAGTCAGTGTGCTGCAATTGTGCACACTGGCTGACTGGAAAGGCTCCGCTTTACACTAAATGGAAGATGTTCTTAACAACATGCCATGAAACACCAATATGGCTACTGTGAAAAAGGCCTATTACCCACTGTGGCTGGCCTGGACAGCCTCCAAGACAATGGGAGGGGAGTCACACATGTTACAAGACGCAAACCTGTCATAAAAATAATGCTTATTATCTGGTTCCTGGCATCTACAATGGATACCCCAGACTGTCATAGTTTATTATATGTCGTGACTCAGCAATTGTTCAAGCAAGGTCTCTTATGTGATCACCTTTAAGTAAGCCGCACCAGGACCCAGAGTCCCCAACATTGAAAGCAATTATCTTGACCTGGGTCAAGATAAGAATTATCTTGACCCAGGTCAAGATAATTGATGGCCAAATGTATAAAGAAATAAACAAATAACAAATTTGACGATTTTGGCCTGAACATACAATTATTACCAACAATTGTATATCCTGCAAAATTAAAGACAAGCTTCTAGTCAGCACCAACATCGGCACTTAATACATGCTACTACACACCCCCGCCTCTCCTCCAACTCTCCCTTCTTCTTCTTCCACCACTTTCTTTTTACTTGCTGTGAGGCGTCCCTACAGGATTTCTGTGTTTTCCTCTCAGCTTGTTTTGTTTGATTCAAACTCCCATTCCTTAAATCGCCCTGCCAAACTCCACAAGATGAGCCAAAGATTCAGGCACTGTGATCTGAAGTTTGCCGGTTGGGTCCAAGGACCAGTGGCAGACAGAGCCGGAACAGAGTCAACCGTAGATCTAAGTAATGGAGGTACAACAGTTCCGTTCCAGCTTAACTCGGCCAGCAGTGGGGGTCATGTTTGGAAAGATGGCGCAACCACAGGTCCAATATGGTCCTTCTGGCTGGCAGAGATTCAGCTTGAGTATTCGCTGCTCAGACATAGACCTCAGTGTGTGTGTGTGTGTTTGTATATTTGTGTATATGTATGCAAGAGTGTGAAGGGGATGGGGGAGAGGCGGACGGGTGGGGAGGGGGGGTTGCAGGGGTGCGCTTGATGTCTTTATTCTGTCGTCTCACTGGGGGGGAATAAAGCAGGTGCTTACACGGCTCAGCACTTCCCTATGACTGTGCCAGCGCCGGGAGCAAACACACATCCAGTGTTAATCACCATGTTCCCTGCCATTTCACTCACAAGCTTTCCTCTGCACACACACACACACACACACACTGATACGCACACACAATGAAAAATACAGACACACTCGGGGCACCCCAACTGCCTGCAGGGAAATAGGGGGCTAATCCGACAGTGATCTAGTGACTCTGGAGGGAAACCGCGTGCACAGTGGAATGTCACTGGCTAAGCAATGGTGTGTGTATGTGTGTGTGTGTGTGTGTGTGTGTGTGTGTGTGTGTGTGTTTCTGTCTTGCAGTGCGATTGGGGACACATTTTGGAAGCCTTTCCTAACTGACAGCAAATTTGGTTTCCCAAATTTAGTTTTATTGCAGTCAAAATGGGTTTGCATCATTTTTGGGATTGTGGTAATGGCCATGTTTGATTGATAAATTAACAAGAAAATAAATAAATAAATAAATAAATAAATAAATTTACTGTACTGTACACAAGTGGCTCTTCTTAGAGGCTGTACCTAGGCACCGTGGTGCTTTGAACTAAATTTTACCCTTGCTCCTAGTGACATTGTTAACCTGCTGATGTTCAGCAGGCAATTATTAGTTAGTAGTTTACTATCGTTGTTTAGTGTATTAGAATTAGAATGCTGACATCTGTTAATCAAGACTAAATACATAGTATAGCTGGGGCTGATAGGAAGAAAATTTGACAAAGCACCTATTCAAGCCTGCGCCATTTTAAAAATGTATGGAATAAAGTACTCTATTGGTATTGGGATTGTTTTAATGGTACTGGTATTGGTGCTGTCATGAAATTTTATGCAGACATTTGTGTTTCCCAGTGTGGTGGATGGACCAATCAATAAACTGATTGACCAACATTACCACACTTTAGCCACTCTGCTAGCATGGATACAAACGGCTCCAAATCTTAGCTTCAGGTTTCAGATTTTTCAACTTCATACAAGTTTTCCAAGGAAGGTAGGCATGTAATAACACTTATTCCAACACTCCTGCTTAAAAGCAGCCCCGTGTGATGTGTGAGTATGTCAACGCTCATTATTTTGCTCGTGTGGGTGTGTTTCTGTACGCACTCCACTCACATGATTACAGGCAAACTGTAATAACAGGAGGTGGAAGGAGAGTCGAGAGAAAGCAAAATCAAACAAAATAGAAATAGACAAAGATTATAGAGATTAACCAGATAAAGAAAAATAAGAAGGTTGGCAAGAGTGAGAAAAGGATGGCATGAAGGATGAAGCAGCTAGATGGAGAGAGTTGAAGCAAACAATCGGTTTGGACTCTCCTGGGAAGGCTCTGTTCATCCCACACATATCGAGGGATGAAGGAGAACAAATGTTCCTGGGCCCACAAGTCACATAACAAAGATCGGACCGTGCCACAGCTCCATCAGATTCCTCTGAGCGTCTATTGTTAGAGCTCAATCCCCACAAGACGCCATGAGGACGAGCATGGATAAGCAGCTCAACCTGTAGAAAATATGTCTCCTTTTTCTCAGACTGGCGCTCGGAGGTTGTGGCGGGACACTGGGACGCTCTGTTCACACTGAGGATGAGATTTGACTGGAGTCCAGACATTTACAGACAGGAGATGTTTTGACTTATTTTTCTAGTAAGTCATGCCAACAAGCCAGCATGGACAATGCAGGGGCCTTGGAACTGTCAAAACTAATTGGCCTCGAGCCCTAAATAAAGTTCTCTAATGCATTGGTTTCAGTCCATATCAGTGTGTTGTTAAATACAACTTACAGAAACTTGCTCAACAATAGTCATACATCATAGGAAACATGTTAAACCCTTTCATTTTTGTCAGTTATGATGTCTTTAATGGTGATACTCAGTGGGGTCAGCTAGTACTGACAGGCTACAGGGCAAGATTTCTTTAAGGGGCTCTACTCACCTGGAGAGATCATGTACTGCAGACACACACAGTATTGTGATGTCTCCCAATAGGGTTGTGCTTACAAGAAGAGCTGTGATGTGTTTGCTGACATTTTCAGAAATGGCAGAGGCTGCAGAGGTCTTTAGTAATTCTTTAGTTGCATCCTCCAGTTGTAAACTGTAGTTGTAGTTGAGTTCTTCTTTATAATTTTATAATAGCTAATGTCTGGCGAAAATGTTGACATTTCTAATTTGAATTTACAACAGATTTACCATTCCAACAACAGCTACACCGCTCCCCAGTGAACTCAAGCAGATGGATCGTGAGAAACTGTCCAGATATATTACGAGCAATGTTGCAGTGTCGCAGCTTGTGATTTCCCCCTCTGCAAAACAGTAAGTTAAGTGTTCAATATGATTATAGTATTTATAACTAACCCCTGTAACACATTTCTTATGTCCGCCTTGTTTCTTCATAGTTGGAGGACAGTTTTCCTACATGTAATTCCCAACAGCTGCTGTTTTGCTTCCAAGGATATCCCGATAAAAAGGGTGCTGTGGATCTTGTGCTGCTGCATCTCAACCTTGCAAACTATGCTGCATTCCAACATCGAAGGTCAGAATTTCCCGGTTGAAATTTCATACTTCCGACTTCAAAGCGCTCCAGGTGCACAGCCCCAAAAGTAAACATAAAACATGGCTGACCAAGACACCAAACATATCGAGTACACAATCTCTTGTGTCGTAACCACAAACTCATGAGTTCCATTTGAAGGAAACAACTTGGACAGGTCAGGCTTTTACAGCCCAATTTCTTATGCAAAAGGACATAAAGACAGAAACCAAGACAATCTACTATCATAATGTACAGAGGCAACTTTCCCGTCTGGTACTGTGCTGTTCTGTAAAGGCTCAAACTAGATGAGGATTTCATTGTAGTAAAATCAATTATAAAGCCAGTTTTTAATCAGAATTGGCTGCACTGTCTGTATTTCCACAATTGGTAATGCTGTTGTATTTAAAGGCCCTGCTCTACTGCTCGTCTGTGTTGAGAATTATTATATAACCCACATTCTGAAAAAAGTTAGGATGCTGGGTGAAACATAAAGAAAGCAGAATGTGATTATTTGCTAATCCTTTTTGGCTTATACTCAACTGAAAGCAGTACAAAAACCAATATATTTAATGCTTACCTCATCAACTTCATTGATCTTTATGTAAATATAAGCTTAATCTGAAGTTGATGCCAGCGTTACTTTGCAAAAATGTTGGGACAGGGCCAACAAAAGACTGTGAAAATTGTGCAATACTCAAAAAACACCTGTTTGGAACATGATTGGGTATGAAAGGGGCGTCTTTGAAGGGCTCAGTGGATCACAAGCAAGGACGGGGCGAGGTTCACCACTTTGTGAAACACGGCTGAGTTTCACAAAGTGGATATTACTACACGGGCTCAGGAAGACTTTGTTAAACCACTGTCGGTAAACACAGTTTGTTTGCAAATGATTGCATATTCTACTTGGGGTTTTTTTTGGGTTGTTTTTTTTACATCTTGTTTTGTATCAGGGTTGTACGTGAGGTCAAAGTACGTTTAATAAAAATGTAAAAGATGCACGTTGTCCCACTTTGAGAGCTATAAGAAAACTAAAAGAAGAGTCACAGAAATGTCAATAAATGTCACAGTCTCTGCAAAGGACTGTGTGGAAATGTACAGATACACACCCACACAGCCTTTTAAAAATCTCCCTGCAGGTGCATTCACAAGCTCTTTCTCATACATGTTCAGCCATTGTTTGCCTTCTTTGTGTTTGATTTTTTTTTTTTTTTAAACAAAGCTCATCAACTGGCCTGTTTCACAGCTGACATTTTGAGATGTGATAGCAGGAAAAGCACAGACGTAATTACTAACATTATTGATGGCCACATTCCATCCAGTTTCAGCAACCTGCTTTTATGCAATAATGCTCATTGTGCTGGCTCTCTGTGACAATTAAACGCAGCGGAGCCATGATTAATGTTATCACTTACACCTGTGCTCCTCTTGCTAGGAAAAATGTCTGCTTCATAAAATACTAAAAAAACAAAGAAAAAGAAATTTGGCAGTTGAATACCAGTTGTGGGATGTTAAAGGATCCCTGAAAGCTAGACTAACAAAGACAAACAGTTCCTGCTCAGAACTACGTACATAAATAAAAAAAGAAATACTAATGCAATTTTAATTAATTTTTTTTTATCAGATAATGAGGGAAAAAAGTGAACATCTGGGTAAAAATTGATTATGCAGTGTGAACTTTGACATCTTTTTTTCCAGGGTTAAATCTATAGCGTAACAGACCCTTCACACAGTGACCTGTCACAGGTGTGAATAAATAACATCAACAATGGCTCTGCTTCATTTCAGTGTGATAATATAGTGAACATGAGAGTGAGCAAACAAGCACAATACACTAACAGGGTCCTGGAGCTGGCACATAATTAATTACACCTGTGTTTAACACACTGATATGTCTTAGAAATGTCTGTTAGCAGTTGTGAGCGTGATGTCTTTTCTTCAGTTAGAGACCTCACACCCACAAAAGTGTTTCCACTTATTTTGAAACCTCCACTAATGACAGTGTAGGTACGTGTAAATCGTGACTACATGATATTGCTGTCAGTCTCCAAGAGGCTTAGCAGCAACTAAGGCTGCAAGTAATGATTATTATCATCATGCGATCACTTCAAGCATAATTTTTGGTGCACATTTGTGACTGTAAACTGAAGGACTTCTGTGATTCACAATTTTTGAAAAACCCCTTTATGCCTCCACATCAGTGATGGATGTGGACAGATACGTTTACTTTTTGGGTCATGCCATCCTCGTGAATATCTCACAATATCTCACAATATCTCACGAATGTCATGAACGGGAATTTCTTCAATTTTTGGCACAAATGTTCACCTGGACTCAAGGATGAAGTGCTTATATTTTTGGTGGTTGAAGGTCATGGTCACCATGACGTGACAAAACACAGTTTTTGCTATAACTCAACAATTCCTACGTTAATTATGACAAAGTGATTACAAAGGGGGGTAAATCCAATCCAAATATTCTTTTCGGGTTGCCTGGCAGAGAGAGAGATCTGCATTCTGTTGAGTTTTCATTATCAATTCATCACCCAATTATTGTCACGATTAATCGATTAATCATTTAGCCTGTCAAATGTTTTTTAAAAAGTGAAAATGCTCAGTATAATTTCCCTGAGACCAAAGTGACATCTTAAAATTGCTTCTTTTGTCAAACCGTGCATCATATTCCATTTGTCACTTTAGTCACTGATTGCAGACAGTCTGGTAGAATTGAAGGAAGTTTACAGGGACGGTGGAAGACAACAGGTGACACACGTCAGGAAACAGATTTCCAGCAGGGTAGAGGCAACAGGAGGAAAGGCTGGAACACTAATTAGAGATGAGGAGCAGCTGTGAAGGCAGGCAGCAGATCACAGCTGATTAGGGACGGGACACAGGTGTGACGGACAGGGGAGCACACCGAGGGCATCTGGTGGACAGGTGAGGAATGACCGAGACAGGCAGCAATACCAGAAGTGGCAGGGGAGACGAAAGACCAGCTGCGACCGTTCAACGTACAGAACTGATCAAATCGAGCACGAAAGGATTAAATTCTTCTGGTCTGTTATTATAAAGTTGGGAAGTTGTTACTTAACAAGCAAAAGCTGCAAGTGTATTCTTTAGAAAACAATGACTGTACTCTAAAGTTGGCAGGGGTCACCAAAAACAGCAAAGATGAAAAATCCTCAGGAAATTTATTACCTTCTCTTATTTTGAGAACAGACAGAATATTAATACTCAGATGCAGAAACTGGCACACTGGATGAATAACAGCCAACCTAACCTTGCAGAGAATTAAAGGTTCAAATATGCTCCCAACCTTCAAAAGCAGATTTTCTCTTGGTGGAAAAAAAAAAAAATCCTGTGAACTTGAACGCAGAGCTACAGAAGTGACACAACAGTGAAATGCTTATCAAATATGAATTGCGGTCTCCCTCAACGACAGAACAGCATGCCATTAAAATGCTCAAAACTCGTCCGGGTGAGAGGTTATCAGAACTGCATGCAAGTCAGAGAAGAACGGCTGCAGACTGAAGGGAAATGAGAGGAAGAGGACAGGTGTCAAATGACTTTTCTAAATACAAATGCAAACTTAAATAACACATCAATAGGAAAAAGCAGTAGAGGTTTGAGCAAAAGTGCAATGACTAGGGATTTCTAAAGCCTGGAGTTTGCTTATCACCAGCTAGAAAATTAAATTTGGGACAACAGGGTAAAGTTTACTATGTAATGAGGCATTCCAGAAGAGTTCTGTAATAGAAACACAAGTGAGAGGGCAGGACATTCAGTTTCTGACCAATCTACTTCCTTGGGGCTGCTACAATCAACGCAATTAGCTAAATTGTTCAGTCACTGATGTAGCAGTGAGACAACTAGTCAGTTGCCAACTAAGTGAAGGTCCTTCAAAAAGTCTAACATCTAATAATCTGAATTTTAGGCTTTTTGACATGTATTAAATACTGGTTGAACTATGAAGTAACCGTTACTATTATAAAGTTGGATTCAACTTCAGCCTCTATTTTAAATATGTTTTTGGGGAAAAAAATTGTATTGACTGATGCTGTAACAACTACAAAATGAAACCAACATTTAATAACCACTAATGCACACTATGCATGTGTTTTTGCCAGTATGAATGTGAAATAGGTTTTAAATTGCGTTCATAAAGGCCTTGTTTTATATGTAACTTGTTGAAACCTGCTGAAACCCTTCTCGCACTAATGGCTTCGTGATCACTTACTTGAAAACACTTCCACATCTCAAGTGTGAACCCCATGATTAAAGGTGGACAAATTAAGCTTATATTGGTATTTAATGTTAGTGTGATGTAAGGGTTCACTCACTCTGTACTATGAAAGGATGAAGTGCAATTTGAGCTTCTGGGTTCTACTGCAGAGGTAAGAAAGAAAAAGTAATTTAAAATCACACTTCCAGGTCCAGTAATGGTCCAGTCAGACCATCTCTTACAAACCAGGAAATACTGATTATAGTATTGCAGTGAAAAGGGAAATATATGTCCTTTTTTGTACATAATATTTTACTGACAGTGTATTTGGTTGTGAAATGGCTGCGATCAGACGTCCACACAACGTTGGCTCAATGCACATTTTTAAAAAACACATTTATGCCATTTCTGTATGTATACATGTGAGTTATATTCCTGTCTCATCTTTTTAAGCCTGAGCCAAAAGTCTTTGTCCAAGCTGTCTTTGATCTCACATGGGAGAAGACTGCCTTCAGGGCTTTCTGACAGAAAGCCAGGTAATGTAGTATAAAGAGGGACAACGTCCGTCGTGGTGGATGCATTGGGTCAAACAGACGACTTTGAGTCCCGTGTGGAACCAAAGTCATACTAATAAAAGACTATATTTTCTGGTTTTAGTATGTACAAAGCTGCTGAATGCACATCATAAATGTTAGCAGAACAGCAAAATAGGCCCATTTGTGGTCACAACATATTTTGATGTTGCTAAGATGCCCAGCTCACAGCAAGGTAACGTCCCAGATGTTGGAACAACTTTCTTTTTGTAGCTGTTTTAAAACCATGATGGGACATCTTGATTGGATGTTCCAACTGTCATTCAATGTCTCCACGTTTGCTGAACTGCACAAATAACTAAAACTCTTGCCTTGGAACATAACTTAACTCAACAGTGTGTTATGTGATTAACTACATATGTTTGGATAAGGACAGTACAACATCTTATATATAAGATGTTAGAAAATAAGACAACAATTTTTCCTGTTATTGACTTCTTAGTAAGGGAGAATTTCCTGAAGTTTTCTCCTCACTTTAAAATAGTCATAATTTTCTTTAAACCAGCATCCAGCAGTCATTAGGGGAACTGGACTTCATGTACTTCTGCATTGCTTCAGAACTCTGGTACAGTGGTTGCTGCTGTTTGGGAGCCAGGCAGACACTTTTAATGGTGTTTAAACAGAATAATTTAGACACCCGAAGTACACAATGTGGTGCATACATTCAAAACAAGGACATGGAGATGTGATGGGTTACAGAAAGACAGTGGGGATGAGGTAAGATCCCGACCTCTTGGCTCTGTGGTTTCATCCTCTCGTTTTAGTTGTGCAGGTCTCACAACAAACATATTGATCGTGTTTACATTAACGGCTACGTGGGGAGCTGCAGAGGAGAGGCCGGCCCTGCCTTTGCTGCAGTCCTGGGATCACTCAGACAGAGGAGGGCTAATCTCTGGCCAGACCTCCGCCCACTACCTGCTTCATTCCCATCCTGAGTGGACAGGAGAGGTACTCCTACTAACACCCACAACCTCTGCCCCATCACCCCCAAGTCTGCATGCTGTGGGAAAAAACTCCAATGGTGCTCTAAAAAAAGCTTCCGACTGATCAAAGTACACGTGCAGATACATGAGCTCAGACTGTACTCGACTGACTGTTGTATAGAAACAACACAGAATAAAGTGAAAGCACAGAAAAGTGAAGCTACATATGGGGAACTACACGTTCTGTATAAAACATACACACACCGCACATGCTCAATCATGCACAGGAAAACACATCACACACTCTGACAGGCCATGACCCCAACAGACAGACTTTAAAAGCATGAAGCAAATCACCCAGTTGTGGTGGAGCAGAAAAAATAATTGCATGAGAATCAATGTTCTTTGTCTGGGTCTAATAAGCGAGATATCAGAGAGGGGCAGAAGAAATGCTTTTAAATCCTGCAAACCTTTGGTCTGTACCGAAGTCGTACACTAAACCGCAGCAGCATACAGCAACTGTAGGGTGCTGGGTTTGATGGTAATTAGCAGAGCTTCCATCACAGACTGTAACTGGTGGCACTGGGTCCTGATGAGCCGCTGCTGATGTTTGTTCACAGAGATGTGGCCTTTGATGCAGACGAAAAAGCAAAAGGCCACAAAACACTGCATGGTTGGGCCACAAAGTGCAAAAACACAACATCCAACAAAACCGTTTGTGTATAAAATCAAATGGAAAGTTGAACTGAACATTGCCTATCAATGTATGATGCAAATTTTCAGAGTGCAAATACTATTTACTTTATTTTCAACTGGTAATTTTTAAAATAAAACAAGCCAAATATGATATCAGTGGTTTTAATGAGCCTACAGTATGGAATTGTAGTCTTAGCTTAAATCAAAAATGCATTGGTGAACGTCAGCTGTGGCTGGGGTGAATATTGTTTAGTACACATGTGACAAACCTGTGGCCTGTGGGCCAAAACCAGCCCGGAACCTCATTTCATGTGGCCCACAACAGCTTGCTAATAATATAATTTGCACAGTACAATTTTTTTTTTTCCCTCCAATTATTTATTTATTCATTTTCACCATTTACAAACACCCCCAAATGAACAGTGCAACACAATTCAATGATGTGTTATGGAAGAACAGTATCCATAAACAACATCTCCTACAATGTCACAGCACACACCAGAGAGCGTCTCAACATCGTATAGCCGTTTCCAGCCATGGCACTTGTACCTCTTCATGTTTACAATAGCAGCTGTGCACAATGTCCAAGAAAAGAGACAGCAATTCATCACTAGCTCTTTCCATTCCCACCTGTATTTGCTTCAAACAAAGTAAAAAGGTGGCATTTTACATCAATTTAGTAATGGGAGATATAGAGAGAACAACGCAAAAATACATCAAATTGCCAGTGTGTATTGTAGTATTAGGCCTGATATTGGTCATTTAGTGTACATCAATCAGATGGTCCTAATGCAACAGAAGAGTAAAGGCCAATAGCATGACACTGGGGTAGGTTGCTTTAAAATTGGCAGAACGTAACATTTTTGGAGCCATCAGAGCTGATAAACTGAGACTTTTAGACTTTAGAGGAAGTGCTTGGAGAGAGAAACAGCAGTCAGATGAAGAGTTGTTTACATCTCATTTTGACGGGGGAATTATGTATGTCTCTTTTGAAGGCTTCACAAAGTCAGAGACAAGGTTTGAGTATCAATTACAAAAATATAAATATACTGTGTTTCACAAGAAAAAAATATACTGCCACTTGAAGAGTACACTAAGGAACTCTTGTTGTTCTCTTACTATGTTTCCTGTGCAGTTTTGAGCCTGAAAAGCAATGCACAAAATTTGTAAAAACATTATACTTGTCATATTTTTAATTTTATTGATTTGTTTTGTGTCTTGTTGTGTTTGAACTGTTGCTTGTTTGTTTTCTAACATTTTGCTGTGTTGGTTTTGTTATTTTCATTTTATAAAATGTTGTTTTGTGCATTGATGATACCAGTGGTCATGGATATTATTACAGGACATGACACAAACACACACACACACACACACACACACACACATACATACACACACACACATACTTGCGCGCACACATGCATAGAAATATAATAAGAATAGCCTCCTCAAACCTCATATCCATTTCTCCTGTATCTCTGAGGTTGACCTGTGACCTGTTGGATGTAGAGCTTCCAAAGACACAAGCCTCATTACCCAGGCTCCTCTCTGGCAGAGCGGGGTCTTATTTACCCCCGAGGAAGGACAGAAATAAACAAAGACCACCGTCGGTTCGAGTGATGGAAACGAAACACCGCTGCAGTGAAAGGTCAGAGTGGCTGTCTTCCTGCTCAGTGCCTACTGGCTTTCAATCATTAAAAAAAAACTCGTAATGACAATCTCAATAATGAAAGAAATGTCACCCCAACACAGCATTTACACTCGTCATTAAATCATGTTGAACTGTCTGAACGTGGCAATACTGACAGTTTATATAGTCTGCCATCAACAGTCACAGATTAGCAAAATTGAAACATTTGAAATTTTCCAGGTAAGAGTCTCTGTCGTCATTAGAGTGTAGAAGATCAGACAAACTTTGTCGAAATTAAGAGGTCTCAAATTCAGTGTGTGCAGCAGGTTTTCTGCTGTTCTCCCCAGGAAAATGACAGCATCAGTTGTCTCAGCAAAAGCCCCAAAACAACAAATGTTTAAATTTAAGTGATTCTTATACATCAGGGGGAAAAGAAGAAGTAGTGCAACGTTATTCTAGAATCACAAAGTCACAGAGGGAGGAGATAATTAGGACAGGGCAGGAAGAAAAGTCCATTGCAGGTGGGACAGGAATCATAATAATAATAAGAGGTCAATTTTTCTGTATAAATATATGGTTCTAATATGAATAAACACAATTTTCTTTGTTTTTAACACAATGCTAGTTGTTCTGTTGTCTTTTTTATTCTCTCCTGTCTGCTCTGGTGGCTGGTTGCTGGTTGGTTGTAATTTCACAAACAGATGAGAAGGGAGTCATTCTTGCAGGATTGTGACGGGGCATGAATTGTTTTTTTGACTCTATCATGGGATTGGGATGGGACAGACTTCACAATATCAGTCCAATAATAGAATGATTATTCTAAAAGATGTCGAGGATGAAGATAGGCATCAGACAAAGAAAAGACAGTAATCAGACAGACTGCTCGTTCTTGTTCCCGGAAGCTGGTGCCTCGCGTCTTCTTTTCAATGACATCTTGCACGTCGTGAAAGACGTGCTATGATTGGAACACACTATCTCACAATTTTAACGAAAGTGAGAAATAATCGACCAAGCTTCATGAAAATTGGGCCATTTGTTTTTCTGCTGGCTGACTGAAAAACAGCACCAAAAGCTCCTTGGTTTAAGTAAATACTGTGTAGTCTGACATAACCTCATTCATGATCTCTCCCTAACCACAACCAAACTGTTTTGGTTCCCGAACCCGAGCCAGACATTAGCAGTGTAAGATCATAAATCTGATCAGATCAGAAAATGTTTATATCTGTCAATCTCAGGGCAAGGATGATCACATTTTGCCGTTTAATTTGGAGGACTTGTTGGGTTTTCTGTCCTGATTGGAGTAGTTCATGACATCATGAGACCTCTAAGAGCTACTCTCACCGCACAATGTCACGGTCTCCATTGGATGAAATGGATAGGCACTATATGTAGATAGATGAATGAATGGCGTCCACAGGTGACGGAGAGGGGTCAGCGTGGAGGAAGAACCTCTGGGTGGGACGAGGGCGAGGTCGTATGAGCAAATCAATGAGACGAAAAGCCGGTATTGATCCTGCTGGATTTATCCCCCCCAATGTCAACACGGAGCGTCAGTCTGAAGAAGAGACTGTGCCCCGTTTGCCCCGAGAGCAGCAGAATAAATCTCATTCTTTCCTCTACAGCTCATTTAATGAAGGATATAATGGTGTGAGTAGGCTGAACGACTGTTAGCAGACCATTCTGGTGAATAGACTGTAAATCTTTTATCCTCCTCTAGACCTGACTTTAATTCGCTGCTAAGCCTGAGTTATAAATCTGAAGTGGCATATAAGTGGCTATGCTCGCACATGGCAAATAATGTGTTCATCTTTGGTTACATGAACTTTTGCAATTCAATATTTCCATTTACATTCACACCGAATAGAAAACCACTTAATGTTACGCTGCTGTAATGACTGTTAAAATAAATCAATAAACACCACCATAAAAAGGAAAGAGTCAATAAAAGTTTAAAGTGTTAAATCAGGATTTCCCACCCCCCTTCTCGCCTGAAATCTCATTCTGAGGTCTTTCCAACTGTCATGTCCCATCTTCAAGAGCATGGACAGAGGGAAATATACAAAAATTATGATATATTTAGTATTCCAAACCTAATGAGTTCATTTCTAATTCAAAACTACATCAAATAAACATAAGTCTCCCATGACCTAGTCTGTCGGAAAGGGTCATTAAAAGAGCACTTCGCTGATTCCACTGATATACACTGTGACGATAGAAAAACGTCTTTTGTTTCATATTATGCTCGTTTATTTGGCTGTGTCACAGATCACACTTTTTAAGCTGTATTTTTAAGCATTTGGATGATGATTAGTGTTCTTTCGTACGGCACTGATGCAGGTAGGAAATTTGTGAAAAGGCAACACAAGCAAACACGGAAAAGAGTGAACACAACACAGAATGGGGTAATCACAAACAGAAGGACTCCAACCATGCAAAACAAAACAAGGAGTTCATCCCTAAAAGATGGGCTTATTCTGTTCCCTGGACGTGGTTTGGGTATGAAAAGTCTGACAAGAACCAGAAAACTGTACTTAGTAAATTACGCTGCAGACCGTCCCCCATAACAAAACCAAACACTACCAGCCTCTTTACTACACAAGAATCATGCCAAACAGAGTCTACAGATGGCAGCCACAAAAGTACAGTTAAGTGCTAAAAATACGCCGCAGACTCAGACATCGCAAAAGACTTTTGCCCACCATAACACAAAGGTGAAAGGAGATAAAGGCCATATGATCATTATATATAAACTATTGATTCAATTTACAGAAACTGTGTTAGATTGTGATGTATCATTATCCAGATATGGCATGAACTATATCTTGATATGAGATATTGTTCAAATCATACTGTCGTTGATAAAGGTTTGAAATTGATCTGTCTTAACTGATCCTTCCCTTTGCATTCACTCGAAAGAACTCAATATGTCTTTGTGAGTAAGGCTGGAGATACACTTACTTTCAATTATGCATTTGCATATGTACCTATACGTGTGTGGTTAAACAGAACAGAAGCATATTCCTGGCCTAATGGGTGAACAGTTTTTTGTCAATGAAGAAAGACAATTTACCTCTCTAAATGCAGTGTCAGACAGCAAGGCAGTCAGTAGAAGTATCCTCAAAAAAGTCAGTGTGTATGTTAACAAACAACAGATTTTTGAGTCTTCTGTTAGTAATGTTGTATACCCTATTCTCCCACGATGCACTATAGATACAGTAACACATAACACACATGACAAAATTACTATATACTGTATTTCTCACTGTGAAGTGACAGTGACATTCATTCATGTTGCAGCTTGATTGACTTGAATTGGGGCACATTTTGCATAATTTTATATTTCATAATTTGCATAAGTGCTTAACTAGAATTACTGCCTTGTGGTTGTATGCCTCCGCCAATTCTGAATTTGAAATTGAGCAATTAAGTCCCCCTGTGAGTAAAGGTAATTTAACAAGAATTAGCAGATGAGAGAGTGAAAAAGTGGGGTGGGCATGAGGCAAACACCCCTCATGGTTCCACAATGTTAGGAAAAAACACAGCAAAAGTCCCCTTTTATATGCCCCTCTGGTAGAAGGGCATATATAATGGGACTTTTACGGTGGTCCAGTGTGCAAGAAAACATGATAAAGTGGCCTGCAGGGTGCCCTTCCAGTGGAAAAAGCAATGCAGTGCCATGCAGGCTGCGCCGCACTCTAGAAAAGGGTTCAGAACTGTTTCACAATAAATGCATCCTCAATTTTTGTGTATCTGTGCCTCACCACATGCAGCTGGTTCCCTTTTTATTTTCTTGCCCCTGGCCCTCAGACAGCTTCAATTCACCACTGTATATTGTATCTAAAGAAATACACCAAAATCTGGAGGGAGTAAACTGTCCAACTTTTGAAACTCCATCTGCATTCTTTTCCAGGTACCTCAATTGGACACACTGAATCAGCCTTTAGCAAAAAGAAGTGATGTCGGCTCTCACAGAAGACTTGACTCAGTCACGAAGAGACACGGGTAGGCGGGATAGGGGGTTTATAAATGGGAAAACATTTTTTAGACAGGCTTGGGAAATAGTTTTTTGACGGGAAAACATGCGTATGACGACTAAAATTTGAAAGGTCAGATCTGAATGTGTAAGGAAGCAACAGAATGATATAAAACGAGACAAGCAACAAATAAATGAATGAAAATGGCCTTTAAAAACCTTTCAACCAAACCTAAGTCTTAAACAGCACAGAAATTCTTTGTAGATGGCAGCATATCAGTAACACAAACATGACAACAACACACACTAAAATACTCTTCAAGAAACTGTCTCAGCAGTACAACCTTCCACATACATAAGCCAGACATTAAATCCCAGAGCCACTGACTAATGAGAGAGTGAGTGAATGAGCTGAATCAGCCAGCAAACAATGAGCTCACTCATTCACTCAATGCATGAATGAGTAAGTGAGCGCAGCGAGTGTTCGATTGACTGCATCAGTCATGTCGTCATGTGATATTTAGCCCACTGGAGGTGCTGGTGATGGTAAGAGTGACGTTACATTTGGTGACATGACAGATGAGCGGGCAACTGAGTGAGCGAGTGAGGAGCAATGGGGAAGTGAATGACTAACGGATTGATCCATGTGAGAAGTGGGGCTTGTTACCGTAACCTTCAGCGGCAACTGGCACTTCACAGTGCTGAAGAGTGGTGAGTTAAGTGAAGTGTGTGTGTGTGGACATGTATTACTCAGGTTGTGGAGACATAAATCTGTTTATACTCTCACATTGTGGGACCTTGCCTTCCTTATGAGGGCAAAACACAAGTCCCTATAACATAAATCATTAAATATTAGGGTGAAGACTTGGGTTAAGGCAGCGGCTCCCACACTTTTTCTGGCATGCCCCCCTTCAGAAGCTGAAAAAAGTACACAGCCCCTCACCTCACAATTATTATCAATCATGAACAACAACTGAGGAAGCATCAGATTTTTTCAAGTTGAATTTTAGTGAAATGAAAGTCAGCATGACAGCCTCAGCAAAATCTTATTTTTGTTTATGTCCCAAAATAACTTTAACTTTGTTTTACTCTTTCTCCCCTGGTCATCCACACCCCCCCTGTAGTGGGTCAGTTTGAGGGATAGGGTTAGGGTAGGGTTAGGTTTGGGATAAGTCTCCAGGAAAATAATGTAAGGCAATGTAATGTCCTCTGAAGTGATGGAAACACAACTGTGTGTGTGCATCTGGATGTGTATTATTCACATGAATCTGTTTACACACTCGTGGGAATTGTGGGAACTGACAAGGCCCCCGTAATGTAAATAATTACATTTTAGGACGAAGTCTTGGGTATCAGTTAGCGTTTAGGTTTAGGTTTAGGTTGGGATCAGGGTTAGTCTTGTCTGACTCCCTGGCTGCACACTATCTATCTACCCTATCCAAGTTTTAAGTGTCTCCAGGAAACAAGAACAACCTCCTAGTTGCAACCTACATCCTGAAATCTGCAAAAGCAAATTAGCACCTGAGACACTAATGGTACAAATTTAAACAAGGTAACAGCTGTTACCTTTTCTTTTGCAGTGATGTAGTCACTTTAATGCTGGAGCTCACCTCCTGATGTGCCAATGTTTCACCAAAACAAGTTCCCCCTCAACACTATTTTGCAGCAGCGCCGTTGCTACATCATTAGCTTACTAAGACGTTTGTGATTGGTTTAAAGAAATGCAGACAAGGCAGGGTGTTTTTCCCCCCTATAGCAGAATATGTGTGCGTGGAGCCAGACCTCCAGCACTGAGCACTGTGCAGGGAGGTCTGGCTTTGAAAGACTATGGTTAGTCAAGGCATAGTTATAGGTAGGGTCAAGGTAAGTCTCCAGGAAATTAATGTAAGTCAATGTAATGTCCTCTGAAGTGATGGAAGCACAACTCTGTGTGTGTGTGAATGTAAACATGTATTACTTGTGATGTGGAGAAATAGATTTGTTTACAGCCTCACATTGTGAGGACTCACCTTCCTTGAGGGGGACAACATGCAAGTTCTCATAAAGTAAATCATAAAATTTTAGGGTGAAGACTTGGGTTAATTTTAGAGTAAGGTTAGATTAGGGTCAGGGTAAATCTCCAGGACTAAATAAGTCAATGTAATGTCCTCTGAACGGATGGAAACACAAATGTGTGTGTATTACTCATATAAATCCCTATATCGTAAAGCATTTAATTTTTAGGGTGAAGACTTGGGTAAGGATAAAGTTAGTTTTAGGTCAGGGTTAAGGTTAGGCAAGTAGCTGTTATGGGCAGGTTAAGGGCAGTTCTCCAGAAAATGAATCTAAGTCAATGTAATGTCCTCTGAAGTGACAGAAACACAACTGTGTCTGCGTCTGTGTGAGTGTGTGCATGTGTGTTTGTGTGTGAAAGGCACCTCCAGAGGTTTGCATCGATCACTGGATCACACGGGGACACTGAGGAGGTTCAGTCATGCCGCGGCTGAGAAAAGAGGCCATTACACACACATACTGTACAGCATCTGCACACACACGTACACACACACACGAATGTAGTGCACCTCACACATGGATTCACCTTCCACACCCCTGGAACGCTGCACACAAAATGAATATAAACAAAGCCTCTTTTGTATGCTCTATCCCTCACACACACACACACACACACACACACACACACACACACACCACAGTAGATTAGTGTTTCTGCTGCCGGCCCAGTGTGGGACGGGACACCAACTGGGCCCTCCGCAGATGCTGTTAAATCTCAGAGTCGACGGCTTGTCCTCCCTCCTTATAAAGTGACTGATATGTGATGTAGAAGCACGAGCCCTCGGGTGTTATTTCTCCTCATTACAGCCCATTTCTTTTGGAACTTTTACGCCCTTAGAAAAAAAGGTGCTACCTAGAACCAAAAAGAGTTTTTTGTCTTGTCCCCATAGAAGAACCTTTTTTTTTTAGAACCCACCCAGGGGTTTCTAATGAGAACCTTTTCCAGTTCAAGCACCTAATTTTGAACCATTCTGAGCATTTCTACCAAAAATGATCTGGTTTAGAACTCAAAAAAGTTGGTTCCCAACTGGAACCAAAAAAATGGCAGGTTTTCCTTGGGAGGTTCTTGTGCATGGTGCAACACCTTCTGTTGATTTCAATGGCCTGGTGGAAACGCGGACTGATTCACTAGATGGCACCAAGTTCCAAGGATCTTGAATGGAATCAGTTCAGGAACCAGAGCTTATTGAGTGAAAAAGGTCCCCAAGGTCCCAAGGATTTGAATGGAGCCGGTTCAAGAACCAGAGTTTATTTGGGGGAAAGGGGCAGATCTAGAAACCTCCCAGGGGGTTCTACCAAGAACCCTTTTATATTATGGTATAACCTTTGACAAAAGAGTTCTCTCAGGATCTCAACAATCCTTGAAGAATCTTTTCTTCAAAAAAGGGTTCTTTGGATGAAAAGGGTTCTTAATCGATCCCTCAGTCTTACAGAGAACCCTTGAGAAATCCTTTCTTCAACAAAAGGGTTCTTCAGAAGCAAATGGATCTGGGTAGAACCTCAGCACTTCAGAAAGAACCCTTCTGGAACCCTTATGGGTGTACCGCCACATCCACATCCACATCCACCCATTAGACTTCTCAGGACCAGAGAGGTCAAGCTAAAGCTCAATTAATGTAGAGCCAAACTAACATGGGTAAATGCAACGGAAGGAAAAATGCTTGTGGTGTTGATATTTTTCAGGGGTTGACTAGGTAAAAGGGGTTACATGTGGTTTGTGGGAATGAGGTGAAATATGTCTGTGTTTCAGGGTCATACCAAGGTTATTTCTGGTTTCCCCAGTGGGCAAACACCTGATCTAAGTGAAAAGAGCATCACTCCCAAGGTAGGATCACTAACTAGGAGTTGCTAGGAGACCATGATTGGTGTGTGTGTGTGCACGCTTGTGTATGTGTGTGTGTCTTTATTCATTCTGAAGGACCCATCTGGTTGTTTAAAGAACATCATATGATCATAGTGACAGGTGTTCTGTAGTCTGTGAGGCTTAGTGACCAAAGAAGGAAAAAAAGGTTGGAAATGACAGCAATTTAAAGTTTTATAAAATACATGAAAGAATGGCAAATATTCACACACACGGTTTGATTTTGAGTGTTTCTTCATCAGATAAACTGTTAATGTTAAAAATTTTCATTTATCAAGCTGAATCTCTAAGGAAATTAGGGAATATTTTAGAAGAACAAACTAGAAAATGAGATGAGTTCTCGTACAAGCTTACATCAACATCAGATTTGGTGCAGCAGAATCAGAGACATCATCTTTTATTCTTCTTCTAATTCGTATTCTCTTATTTTTCTTTCTTGTCAAAATCTAGGGCCCAGATTACCAACAATGTATATTGACCACAGACAGTTCGGTTGGAGATTCGGGTGTGTTTTGCTAGTAGCGGCTAATGTAGCCTCAAGTTATTAGCCTCATGCAGAGATGAGGAGTGGCTACAGAGGTCTGGTAAGTTCACTTCTTTCTAAATCCACACCCACAGATTTTTTCGTCCTTAAACATGTAGTCGTCAGCCCCAATTGATGCTGACTCAAGTGACAACACTTGAGGTAATTTATCACCCTGTCTGCAGCTCCCTCTGGGGCCACAAATGTTTTTATATAACTTTTTTCACATGTGCAGTGGTACTCTAGTCTGGCATTGCCAGACTAATTCACAAATTAGCCTTGAACCTCTTGGTTAATTTTTGATTGTCAAAGGGCCTTATCAAAAGGTGCAGACTAAAATGCTTGTGGACTGAACGCTATTGGATAAACCTACAACCAATCCGAGCAAAAAAAACAAACCAACTGCGATGTAGTGCTGAGCTACACATGCAAATTGAGCGGTGCTTGGTCCATTTTCAACATGGATGTATTATGAAGAACTGGATACAGCGCTGGATGCAGGCCCCCGTTAATTCAACTGAACACTTTTCAGTGGTGCATGAAGCCGACTTTCTTATCCAGATCTTCTGCATATGCTTCTGCATTATATGCGCTATAGAGCATGCAAAATCAGAAACTTCTGCAGCCAAGACAGGTATCTTTCGGTTTAGCCCTCTGCTAACTGCTAACTGAATGGATCAAATCCTGATAATGAAATTAATCATTTCTATGTCAAAGTCCCACTGTACTTCCTGGGGGCTTGGTTTTCAAGCAGGCAAAAAATGGTGGCATGATCACAAACTTTCTCAGATTACACATAAACAGTACCCTGCACTGTGTTCCTGAAAACATTTAAGGTGAGGAATAAGTACTGCAGTAACAGAATCTTTATTCTCATCTGAGCAGCATTGCCTAGTTTGACAGTTTGATCTGACTTTCGTGAGCCTGGGGCATTGTTCTCGAAAACATGGGATGTGTCACTTTCCAAATCTGTACCGGTGATGCTCCTCTGTCAGACATCGTATCCAACTCACCCCATTTTAAATAAATAGTTGTAACTGTCCTGAGAAGATCTGGGACGGGTGGAAATCTGTCTGAACAGGAGGGTGGCCAGACGTTAGGACCTGACCTATACTGGATGATTGGAGCTGATGCTTAACTATATAATACTAGGGAGTTAAAAATTCCATTTTTGATATATTGGCTGATATTCTATATGTCAAATCTAATTACTTAAACAGTGAACTTTCCCCTGAACTGTCCCCAGTGTTTCTAATAATTATAAAAACAATCTGCACTATGTTCTGTAAAAAAAATAAAATAAAACAATCGGACAACTTACAGACTGAAACAGCTGTGCTAGGCCAATATTAGGCCAATAATATAGGCTCATCCATATATATATTTCTCTGGCTCTACCACAGCAAATGAAACATAAGCTCGCAGATTCATCTGGTTCCAAGGCTTCTAGTACTCTTGTACTTGG